>JAPXFY010001465.1:17500-36036 GCA_030674185.1 Monoplex corrugatus | reverse complement strand
CCTTCACTCCTTCCTTTCTTCTTTCTTTCGTTCGTTCCTTCCTTCCTTCCTTCCTTCCCACTTTCCTTCCCTCCTTCCTTTCTTCTTTCTTTCGTTCGTTCCTTCCTTCTTTCCTTCCTTCATTCATTCCTTTCTTCCTTTCTTTCCTTCCTTCTTTCCTTCCTTTCTTCCTTCCAAGAGATTTTGATCAGTAGTCTGGATGCTAAATTTCTGAGTGATAAAAAACCGAACACCCATGAACAAGCAAGCATTCGATGCACGTATAGGGCAACAAAGGAGTTATCTTTTGATGAAAATTGTGTAGAAAAACGCTTGTCTATGACTAAATCATATAAACTTACTGATATTCTCTGGGGTTTTGTTTTTTTTTCACTGTGAGTTTACCACTTACAGTTCCAGTGCACAATTCTTGGGAGAGCACATTGTTGCATCGTGGTGCCCAAGATTTTTCTGGTGTTTTTTAAAAAAAAATTTTTTAACTTGAATGTATGTCTGTTTACCTTACGAAAGTGGACTTTTTCTGTAGAATGTTGCCAGAGACAGCTATTTTGTTGCTGTGGGATCTTCAACATGCGCTGAATGTGTGCTGTTCACAGGACCTCGGTTTACTACTATTTTTTTTTTTTATTATTATTATTATCATTATTATTATCATAATTATTATCATTATTATTATTATAATTATTATCATTATTATTATTACTATTATTATTATCATTGTTGCTGTTGTTGTTGTTATATTGTTTTGTTCTTGTTGCTCTTGTTGATATTGTTTTCATTATAGACAAGAAGCAGCTTGAAACGTGCTGTGTGTGTACGTCACCATCATCATCATCATCATGTGCCCTGTCCCATGGCGCTGGCGATCATGACCCTCCATATGTATCTATCCCTTGTTACCGCAAGCACAGCTTCCACCCTCTCTATCCTCAGCCACCCTGCAAGTCCGTCCAATATTTTGTCCCTGGGTCTACCTGGTGCTCTCTTTCCCTCCAGCTTTCCTGTTGTGACCAGGTGATCCAATTCCCCTTTCCTCATAAAATGGCCTATAAATGTTGCCTGTCTTTTCCTAATCTTCCTTATCAATGATCTTCTTGTGTCTGCCTCCATCAAGACTGTCTCGTTTGTTTTCTTTGCTGTCCATGGAACTCTCAACATTCTTCTTAGAAACCACATCTCGGCTGCCTCAATCTTGTTCTGGCTTTGCTTGTTGACTGTCCACGCCTCACAACCGTATAACATAATGGGTTCTATATAACATTCAAGAACTCTCTTCCTGATGTTAATTGATAGGCATTTGTTGGTAAGAATGCTTTTCATCTTCTTGGATGCTGTTTTGGCTTGGCCGATTCTGCTGGCTATTTCTGATGTGCATCTGCCCTCTGGCGAGATGATCGTTCCCAGATATTTAAACTTATCAACCTGTCTCAAGGTTATGCCGTTTGCTGTTATTTTGCATGAGGGGATTTCATGTTTTTTACTGATTGCCATCACTTCCATCTTCTTGATTTTTATCTCCAACCCTTTATTTTTGCTTTCTGTTTCTATTATATTCACAAGGTTTTGTAGGTCTTAAACATTTCCTGCAATTAGCACGGTGTCATCTGCATAACGGTTGTTGTTTATCATTTTTCCTTCAACCCTTAATCCAGGGCATTCTTCAGGTTTCTCATGATGGGTTTCACTGATGTCAGAACAAAACCTTGCCTGACCCCTCTTTTGATATTTTGGAAAGAGCTTATATCGTTTTCTATTCTCATTGCTGCTGTTTGTTCGCAATACATATTTCTGATTATTCGTAAATCTTTTCCAGCAGTATTGAGTCTTTCTAGTTGGTTGATTAATTCTTCATGTCTTACCTGATCGAAAGCCTTGGTATAATCAACAATGCACCCATATAAATCCTCATTCAACTCTATTGACCTCTCTGTGATAGTTCTTAGGATGTATATGGCATTAATAGCTCCTTTCCTTTCCACAAATCCACACTGTTCTTCTGCTATTTCTTTTTTGATTCTATTCCTTGTCCTCGTCATGATTATTCTGAACAGGATTTTTGTTACATGACTCATCAAACTGATTGTACGATGGAGTTCACATTCTATAGCCCCTGTTTTCTTTGGAATTGCAATGAAATTTGATTTTGACATATCTTTTGGGATTTTTCCGGTGTCATAAATTTTATTTTTTCAGTACTAAATTCCTCCAGGGCTTCAGTCATCTCTGTAGTAATATTGTCTGGCCCTGGTTTTTTTTTCCTGATTTCATATTTTTCAGTGCTGCTCTAACTTCAACGTTCTTTCGTATAATGTGTTCTTCGTTTCTGTCATCGTTTAAAAGGTCTTTAATGTACTCTCCGCACCTCTCTAATATTTTGTCTTTTTGCATGATAAGCGTACCATCTTTCGATTTTAAGCAACCAGTTGATGTGCATGTTTTTTTTCCTGTGGACAATTTCTTCAACTCTTCTGTTCATACCCTGAGGATCCGTTTTGTGTCGGTCTTCTATTTCTTTGCACTTTGTTTTCAGCCAAGCTTCCTTAGCTTCATTGCACATATTCCTGATTTCTTTGTTTATCTTCCTGTGTCTTTCCTCTTTTCCCCTTGCTTTCCTCCGTTCTTCCATCAATCCTAGAATTTCTTTTGTCATCCAGTTCTTTTTTTGCTTTTCTATTTACTCTAGGGATTTCTTCACAAGTTTCATTTATCGAGTTTCTCAACTTTGTATATTGTTCCTCACTGTCACCAACGTCTTCCAGAGCGCTGAATTTGTTTTGAACATGTACGTTAAATTTTGTTTACGTGTCGCTTCATCTGTCTTTAAGAGTCCAAGATTTAGTTTGATGTTACTTTTGGTCTGTTTTCTTTTCCTTAGTTTCAGCCTGAATCTTCCCATTTCAGGATTGTGGTCACTGTCGCAGTCTGCGCCGTACGCTATCATACTATCATTATTATCGTTATCATTGCAGAGAGGTCTGGTTGGCGCAGAGGTCGAACACTCACCTCCCGATCAGACTGCACAAATTTGCTCAAATCACGATCAGAGAGTTTTACACATGCAAGTGGCCTTAAGTCTGTCCGCGTCTGTATGGGAGCACGACTTTCTTGTCCTTCAAAGTAAAGGAACAGTAAATCAGGAGAGGAGATGGGCACCGCCCTCTTACTGCTGGCCTCGACACAAGTTGAGGGTCGCTACCATCTCACTCCCTTATGACCTTATGGTTATGGGACGATTTTATTTTAGCTTTTTCCCCTTTTATTATTGCAGGGAGGAACAGACTCCGCCAGAGACATGCTATCTGTGTACGTGACCATCTGTTTGCTAGAGGCCAAAAAGTATGGTGTGCAGGTAAGGTTTTATTTATTTATTTATTTTGAAAAGGTATTGTACAGTTTTATTCATATTCAAATTCATATTCATATGTACAATGAAATAGACTAAAAAATCTTGTTACAATGAACGTCCACAAAACTGATGTTCAATATTTACAGTAAAATCAACTAAAATTCTGGGTACAATGAATGTAACAACCTGCATTATAAATTTAAATCATGCAATTAATAAAAAGAGACATACACATGCACAATATCACAAAAAACTGCTTAACAGTTTCATCCAAAAAGCGATGTGTGTGTGTGAAGGACGATTTGAAGCACTAGTAAGCAGAATAAGTATGAAAAATGTGGAAACTAAACGGAGTCAAAAGGCGAAGTGAAATAATGAATAACTAGGGGATTTACGGATTAAGAGAAAAAAGAGAGGGGAGAGAGAAATAAATAAATGCAGATAGAGTTAAAAAATTAGATATCGATATCTATTATCATTTATGTATTTGCTGTCCTTTTTCCTGACGACAGAATCTGGGGAACTTATTTTTTCTTAACATGAAGACAGTGGTGACGATGGAGATGGTAATAATGCTGCTGTGGTGTTTCAGTCTGGAATGAGACTGTGTGACAAGGCGATACTGTACCCTTACTTTTGTAATGTATCCTGGCGTCAACCAGGCCCGAGAGATACTGACACCAGCGGCGTCGGATCACGAGATTTAACCAGCATACTCAGTGACACATCCGTGAAGTGGATGAGACTCTACTGTGTGATGGCAATCTTCCAAATGAACTCATAGCACACTTAACTCTAGGTAGGAGCCGATTGAAGCCGAAATATCCCACAATGATTTAGATAGGACTGATGGGATTCGAACTCACAACCTTCATAATAACAATAATGATAACAATAATAATAACAATAACAATAACAATAATAATGATAATAATAATAACAATAACAACAGTATTTTCTCAAGATGGCGTCTTCATGCTTGCAATAACTTCCATACGCACTGATGCCAGATGCTGGGTAAGATCCAAAACAAAGAAACAATACAGTGTATATCACAGTGATACCTGTCCACCAAAGCAAAGAAAAGATACAGTATATATCACAGTGATACCTGTCCACCAAAACAAAGAAACGATACAGTATATATCACAGTGATACCTGTCCACCAAAACAAAGAAAAGATACAGTATATATCACAGTGATACCTGTCCACCAAAACAAAGAAAAGATACAGTATATATCACAGTGATACCTGTCCACCAAAACAAAGAAAAGATACAGTATATATCACAGTGATACCTGTCCACCAAAACAAAGAAAAGATACAGTATATATCACAGTGATACCTGTCCACCAAAACAAAGAAAAGATACAGTATATATCACAGTGATACCTGTCCACCAAAACAAAGAAAAGATACAGTATATATCACAGTGATACCTGTCCACCAAAACAAAGAAAAGATACAGTATATATCACAGTGATACCTGTCCACCAAAACAAAGAAAAGATACAGTATATATCACAGTGATACCTGTCCACCAAAACAAAGAAAAGATACAGTATATATCACACACGGCTGTTTAAGGGTGATCACTTAGTTTCGTCCTGCGGCGGCAGCTGTAGCAGCGCGAAGCCCACTGAGTGCTGCCCTGACCTAGAAATACGAGCTCGTAGCTCCGCCTTGTTTCCGGCGATCTCGCTACGCCGTATAAGCGCAGTAGTAACTATTACAAACAAGTAACTTCAGTTTTCCACTAATTTTCTCAAGAGCTTTGTTTGTATTGGTCTGTAATGTGCATCATTAAAAAGATGAGATTTTTCTCTATAAAATGATATGTAACTCAACACGTTACGTGCATATAAGTGTCTAACTAAACGCACAGAGAAGAAAGAGAATGAAAGACGGTGTTGACATGATTTTCAATCTTCGACCGTGAAATGATCAATGTTCTAACGCCGGTAAAATCCGAATGCCAGTTCTCGAATAAAAGTAAAGGCACACATTAGAAGAATGTTGTCTGTAGAGGACGGCTGTTTTTCATTTTCAAGTTTCGGGGCTCGGGGGCCACGTACAGCGTATCGTAATAACACATGTGACAGCTAAGGTAAACAGGGATGCCGGCGAGGCGGTTGGTGGTTACTGGTTCTGGCAGCTCATTAATCTTTAGAGTCTTCAATGAATGTTGGTATCATTTCAGTCCTCTGGATAACGCTTACCACGTACTCACTGTGGCAGAATTCCTTTGTGCTTGATAATTGTGTATAGTGTTGCCTTGGACATTTTCGTTTGAAATATAAGTGTACTGAGACGACCAGAGTCAGGTTTTGCATGTTGTAGTCGTTGATTATCTCTGTTTATTTTCTTTTGTTTTTGTTGTGTGTGTGTGGTGGTGTGTGTGTGTGTGTGTGTGTGTGTGTGTGTGTGTGTGTGTGTGTGTGTGTGTGTGTGTGTGTGTGTGTGTGCATATTTCATGAGTGAGACAATTAATAAGGGCCCAAAGACATTAAGCGAAGTGCAAAGTATTCCTCTCTCTCTGTCTGTCTGTCTGTCTGTCTGTCTGTCTGTCTGTCTGCCTGTCTGTCTGTCTGTCTATATGTCTGTCTGCTTGTATGTTTAAGTGTATGCATTTCATGAATGAAATAAGTAATTAAAGACTTTTGAGTATTATTATCATTGTTAATCAAAATACATAGTATTCTTGTGCGTGTGTTTTTTTGTGTGTGTGTGTGTGTGTGTGTGTGTGTGTGTGTGTGTGTGTGTGTGTGTGTGTGTGTGTGTGTGTGTGTGTGTGTGTGTGTGTGTGTGTGTGTGTGTGTGTGTGTGTGTGGAGAGAGAGAGAGTGACAGACAGGCAGACAGAGAGATTTCAGTGTAGTTAAGTGGGTATGATATTCAGGAGTTTTAATTTCTTTTTAATACCAGTGAACCTAAAGTTCTCGTAAATGTATTGTCTTCTCTCCCCCCCCACCCCCTCTCTCTCTCTCTCTATCGCTCT
Source organism: Monoplex corrugatus (assembly GCA_030674185.1). Taxonomy (NCBI): domain Eukaryota; kingdom Metazoa; phylum Mollusca; class Gastropoda; order Littorinimorpha; family Ranellidae; genus Monoplex; species Monoplex corrugatus. The sequence goes on along the minus strand of JAPXFY010001465.1, from coordinate 29,692 downwards.
CTGTGTCTTTCCATTTTTTTTAATGAATGGTCGTCTCAGTATCGTGATCCCAATCTTGACTCTTGTACGGACATGTGTGTATACGTTCCTACTATGGCAGTAAGGAGACTGCGGTATACAAGACTATCACTATCAGTGAAATGTTGGTTTTAGTGTGAAGGATAATGGAGTCTATGCCGTTATCAGTGATCTCGATTTACCCACCGCTACCTCCACAAGAAGCCACGGAACATCTGTCTGGTAAGTCAGTCTGTTAAAACATACTTTACTCTTCCTCTGTATGTGTTTCTTTCTGCTGTAATAACTGGTGAACTCTTGTTTTCGTTGTTGGAAGTTGGCTTATTTTTCTCATGAAACAGTGAAGGCGCGATATTTTCAGAATCGTTCTCCTCCTTTTCTATGTAATCCTGTTACGCATTATGGCAACAAACCAGTTCGTGTTTGATATGTATGTGTAGGGGAGAGAGTCTACTTTTCGGTAAGATTGATAATTACATATATGGCTAAATGACCAAAGCAGTATTGCGAGAAATGTAGAAACAGTAGTAATCACGTCACACAAAGGCAGCCACACAGTACCGCTTGCCTACCGATGACTCACAGCTCCAAAACCGCTGACGGGCCGTGTAGCGCAGCAGGTAAGCAGGAAAACACGCCTCTCGCGTGCGAATCGCTGACACCGTGTCCGAAAACTAAGTGATCGCCCTGCGGCGGTTTAAACAGCCGTGCACAGTGATACCTGTCCACCAAAACAAAGAAAAGATACAGTATATATCACAGTGATACCTGTCCACCAAAACAAAGAAAAGATACAGTATATATCACAGTGATACCTGTCCACCAAAACAAAGAAAAGATACAGTATATATCACAGTGATACCTGTCCACCAAAACAAAGAAAAGATACAGTATATATCACAGTGATACCTGTCCACCAAAACAAAGAAAAGATACAGTATATATCACAGTGATACCTGTCCACCAAAACAAAGAAACGATACAGTGTATATCACAGTGATACCTGTCCACCAAAACAAAGAAAAGATACAGTATATATCACAGTGATACCTGTCCACCAAAACAAAGAAAAGATACAGTATATATCACAGTGATACCTGTCCACCAAAACAAAGAAACGATACAGTGTATATCACAGTGATACCTGTCCACCAAAACAAAGAAAAGATACAGTATATATCACAGTGATACCTGTCCACCAAAACAAAGAAAAGATACAGTATATATCACAGTGATACCTGTCCACCAAAACAAAGAAACAATACAGTGTATATCACAGTGATACCTGTCCACCAAAACAAAGAAACGATACAGTGTATATCACAGTGATACCTGTCCACCAAAACAAAGAAAAGATACAGTATATATCACAGTGAAACCTGTCCACCAAAACAAAGAAAAGATACAGTATATATCACAGTGATACCTGTCCACCAAAACAAAGAAAAGATACAGTATATATCACAGTGATACCTGTCCACCAAAACAAAGAAAAGATACAGTATATATCACAGTGATACTTGTCCAAACCAAAGAACACAAGTTTTACCTCACGTGATATCTTGTCCCACCAGATCAACGAACACAAAATGAACCTGGCGGTGAATTATGTACAAGGGGTTGCAAACAGACAGAGGGTGAGAGAAAACAGGTTCCTGGCCGCCATGACAGCTTACGCTCTTACCCTGCAAGACCCTCAGATCGTTATGGTTGAACGCCTCATCGGCTACATCGTCGGTGAGTGCTTTTTTTTTTTTTTTTGCTTTTTCTTTCCCCATTGAGTCATGTTTATATCGAGGGTTGACAGCCGGAACCCAGTATCTCACTTTCGTTGTTGTTGTTGTTGTTGTTGTTGTTGTTGTTGTTGTCAATTTTCATTTTTTTTATACTGAACTGTTGCTTTTGATTTGATGTGATCTTTCACTTGGTGGACTTTGTTTTTGCCATGATATTGATTTTTGATCGGTTATCGATAAAACCAAAAACCAGTATCTCAAAATGTAGATACAGCCTCTCCCCCAAAACCCAGTTAAAAATCGTCTCCTGTAAACTATCAGAAAATCGAGATACTTGGTTCTGGTTGTCAACTGTCGATATTGTAAATCGTTCTGGCAAACGCTATTCTCCAAACTGATTTGGACTCGTTGAATGGACCACAGAGAAGGCAAGCTGTTAGATAAGCAGACCATATTCCATCATGTCGTTGCACAATCTGCATCTTTGGTGGGCGTTCATGCTGGGATATTTCATGTTTCCGTAAATCACCAGACATCGACATGACTTATGGGATCTCTAATGTCTTTAACGTATTTTAAGTACCCTACCCACCTCCATATTTTTACCGGTGGGTCAGTCTTAGCAGATCAGATCGCTGGAGCAGCCTTTTATGTTCCAAAATTTAACATTAAAAAGTCTTTTTTCATTGGGGCAAATGTATCTTTATATACAGCAGAATTGGTCGCTGTTGTTCAAGCGTTGCATTATTTAATAAGCCTTCGGCCTGTGCCTTTCAAAGCAGTTCTCTTTGTTGATTCAAAATCTGTATTATATGCCTTACAGTCTTTTGATACAGACACAAGACCTGATTTAATTATTGAGGCAAATCATCTAATACACTGTTTAAAGATAAATGGCTCGGAAATCAGTTTATGCTGGGTGCCTTCTCGATCTCACGTTGGTCTTCACGGCGACAACGTAGTTGACAGAGCAGTTAAATCCGGTGCACTCCATTCTGAAAATTCCATAGAATTACATGTTAACACCTCGGTAAAAGAAGCTTACAACTCGCTAGAATTAGCATCATGGATTCGATTTCATGAACATTTAAATAAAAAATTTGTGTCTCAAAAAAGAATCAAACTTTCAATTCAAAAGATCAAAAAATATTGCAGCTTTCCTCGTTATATCATTTGAGATTAATTGTTATCACATATTTTCGTATTCAGCTGAACGCTTTGAAAACAAAATATTGTAAAAACGTTTTATGTATTTGCGGTGAACAATTCACATTGTATCACTGTTTGTTCTACTGCAGAAAGCTTCGTTCCTTTTTACCAAAGATGTTTACACAAAGAAACTATATTGAAACGTATTTTAAAGAAATGATATCAGATCAAGTTTTGTTGGTTAAAATTTCAGAATCATTGGTTCATAGTCCTGTTAATGCGTTACTTTAAGGTTATTATTATAATTATTATTACTTTTTGTTTTGTTTTTGTTTTTATGACGATTTTTATTCTACTTTATTGATGTTAGCGTTGTTCTAGTTTCATTTCTCTGTTCATCCATATCCTTTTTCTTAAGACCTTGCCGCTTCCTTTTAATTTTTTTCCGTCTCTTACTCTGTTCCGCTCTGTCCCCTCCCCCCTAATTTCATCCTCCATGCCATTTTTTCCCGTCTAATATCACTCATAGTGAAAAGACGTTAAATCAAGGAACGAACGAACAACACGCACACACACACACGCACACACCACACACACACACACACACACACACACACACACACACACACACACACACAAGCATACACACATACACACACACACACAACACAAACATACACATACACACTCACTCCACACACATGGAAACAAACAAATACACACACACACACACACACACACACACACACACACACACACACACACACACACACACCACACACACACACACACACACACACACACACACACACCGAAAACAAATGTAAACATATACACATGCAGGCAAGCACGTACACACAGAAATGCATGTTTCAAAGACTCTATTCATCAAATGATTTATACAGTATTTTATTCCTTACATACTTTTTGTGACCTAGTGTCACTACTACGTGTTTGTGATTTCATGCTGTGATCTGTTGTTATGTTAGATCAGCTATTCTTTATACTACATTAATACATGGACTTGGCAACTCTAAACATCTTTCTTCTTTCTCCCGTTCTTTTTGGTTGTTCTAAAGTGCAGTGAGCATGTTTTGCATTGAACTGTTTGCGGTATACAAAGTTAGTAGTAGTAGTAGTAGTAGTAGTGGTAGTAGTAGTAGTAGTAGTAGTAGCAGTAGTAGTAGTAGTAATACCATCGTTGCCCTCCTAAGCCAACGCCGATTACGCTGGCTTGGCCATGTGCGTCGAATGAAGGATGGACGCATACCAAAAGACGTTCTCTACGGCGAACTGGCAAACCGGAAGCGAACTCCAGGACGCCCACAGCTACGCTTTGTAGACGCATGCAAAAGGTACCTTAGAAGCTCAGGGATCGACCCAGGCTCTTGGGAGACTCTGGCGGAAGACAGGGCAGCGTGGAGGACAGCCGTTCAGCAAGGCGTTGTGAATGCGGAGAGGAGAGCAGAAAGCGCAGATGAGAAAAGGGCTCTTTGCAAGCGACGTTCCAGAAACCAGACAACAGCGACTCAATTTGTATGTGGCAGATGTGACAGAGATTGCCACTCAAGAATCGGCCTGCACAGCCACAGCAGAAAGCGCACGTCATGACCACAACGCCTCCTGGTGCAGACTATCATCTCCTGAGATGTAAAGAGGCCGATGAGTAGTAGTAGTAGTAGTAGTAGTAGTATCATTATTGTTATTATTATCATTTTTGTTGTTGTTTGTTGTTGTTGTAAATGTTGTTAATGTTGTTGTTAATGTTAATGTTATTGTTGTTAGTGTTCTTGTTGTTGTTAATATCGTTGTTGTTAATGTTATTGTTTATGTTGTTGTTAATGTTGTTAATGTTGTTATCATTATTAGTAAAAGTAGTAGTAGTAGTAGTAGTAGTAGTAGTAGTATTGTTGTTGTTGTTATCATTATTATTGCACAGAAATCTAATGGATATGAATCAAACTCCATTTGAGTCTCCAGTCCCTTTGTTAACATACATAAACAAAAAACTTCTTTCACTCCTTCACGGCAGACGCCCCATGGAAGGACTCGACAAGTAGCGCGTGGGACCAGCAGCACCGTGACAGAAATCCACCCACACCCACCGAGGTGGAGGTGACTTCCTACACTCTCCTGGCCCTCAATGCCATCAAGAAATACCCTGAGGCCCGGCCTCTGGTTCTGTGGCTGGTACAAAACCAGAACTGTAAGGGAGGATACAGATCTACTCAGGTAAAGCTCTGATCATGATGAACTTTTGTTCGGGAGAAACAGGGGGAGGGAGAGAGGAGAAATTTAGAATGTGGAACTTGAACTTGTTCAAAGAGGGACTTATCACTCTCGACATATTTCCGTATGTGCTTTACCCAGATCTGCCAGTGAACATCTAGCAGACTCCTTAAGAAGCTTGTGAGAAATCCGGTGCTCTGGCAAGGTCTGGCAATGTGGAGAGAAGCTTCGGTTTCATCTTCAACCTCTCAAGATGACGTCCCCGCGCTCGGAATGAATTCCTTATGCACTGACGTCACAATTGCCACGTGATGGAGAAGATCCAGAATGATCACAGCACAAGCCTTAGCCTGCACATAACAAAATAACAATGTTGTTGATCCAAAACAAGTGTGACTGCCCGCGCCCAAGCAAACAGGAACCAGAAGAACAAGAAAATCAATATAAGCGCGTATCCAACAAAACAAGCGCAAATTTTCGGCCAACTAGCCTTTGTCAATCGCGAACGCACGGTCACAAACAGATCACAAACACCAAACAATGGATAATAAAAACGGGACTAGGCGGCAGGGAAGTTTTTAGTCCCGTTTTTATTATCCATTGTTTGGTATTTGTGATCTGTTTGTGACCGTGCGTTCGCGCTTGACAAAGGCTAGTTGGCCGAAAATTTGCGCTTGTTTTGTTTTGTTTTGTTTTGTTGGATACGCGCTTATATTGGTTTTCTTGTTCTTCTGGTTAATGTTGTTGATGTCGATTATCTCAACCCATCAGACGTTGATCCTGACCCCACAGGAGCCGAACAGGTCGGTTACACCTGCGACAGCTTGGGTCCATTAAACCCGAGTGTGCTCGCATTTGTAGAATGGTTGGAGAAGGGTTGAAAGACGAACTGGTTCAAGTCCCACTGAAAGAAGAAACTGTTCTTGGGTCATTACAAAGTGAAAGATGTTACCGTGTCATCGTTTGGTTGATAATCATTGTTTTTGCATCTGTGGGTAATGATTGTTTTTGCATCTCTGGGTAATGATTGTTTTTGCATCTCTGGGTAATGATTGTTTTTGCATCTCTGGGTAATGATTGTTTTTGCATCTCTGGGTAATGATTGTTTTTGCATCTCTGGGTAATGATTGTTTTTGCATCTCTGGGTAATGATTGTTTTTGTTCTCTGGGTAATGATTGTTTTTCATCTCTGGGTAATGATTGTTTTTGCATCTGTGGGTAATGATTGATTTTGCATCTCTGGGTAATGATTGTTTTTGCATCTCTGGGTAATGATTGTTTTTTCATCTCTGGGTAATGATTGTTTTTGCATCTCTGGGTAATGATTGTTTTTGCATCTCTGGGTAAAACCACGAAGCAGTCACAGAGTATTCATGGAACTGTGCCATGATCATACTTCACATCAAATTTTAAAAAAATTGCATCTGTGGCATAATAACATTCTTTCTTCTTCTTTTTTAATTCCTTTCTTTAGATTAAGATATGTTGCTATTTGAGCTTTCATACAGAATACTGTTCTTGTGTCATTGTACAGTTGAGTTTGTTCATATTCCGTAGTTACAGAACAAATTGTGTTGTGTCATTGTAAATTGTCAGTTTTGTTATTCTATAATAAAGACAAGCAACATTTATAGGCCATTTTATGAGGCAAGAGAATCTAGAGCACCTAGTCACAACAGGAAAGCTGGAGGGAAAGGGAGCACCAGGCAGACCCAGGGAGAAAATATTGGACGGACTTGCAGAGTGGCTGAGGACAGAGAGGATGGAAGATGTACTTATAGTGACAAGGGATAGATTCGTGTGAAGAGCCATGATTGCCAACACCTTCGGCAGGGCACATGATGATGATGATGATGATGATGATGATGATGATGATGATGATGATGATGATGATGATGATGATGATGATAATGATGATGAAGTGACTATTTCCTCGTGGCAGGACACAGTGGTGGCTCTTCAAGCCATCTCAGAGTATTCACCTAACTTCGTCAAGGACCCGCCCAATAGCAATGTGGTCGTGACTACCAATAATCCCTCCTCCAACTCTCGCTCAGTGCATATCGACAACACCAACGCTGGCATTCTGCAGACTGTGGACGTTAGTATCATTACGCTTCTTTTCCTTAATTTAAGGGGGCAGACCTACCCAGACCTACCCTGATGTATACATCAGACATAATATGTTCAAAAGTTTTCATCCGATTTCCTTGATATTTGGTACACATATAACAGGGACAGGTACCTATAGCCGGTAGTAAACTCTTGTAGTTCTGCTTGACAGAAACATTTTTATCAAAAGTTGTATTATAATTCTTTTTTATCAAAATTATTCTAAAAATTGGTGTGATGATTGTACAGAAAATAATGATAGTAGAGCTAAGATTTTACTACATGCCATACATACTATACAGATGTGTTTGTTCACTAAATATCAAATTCCTAACAAGAATATGTGTGTAGTTATAAATGTCACAGTATGTACTATATTTTTTTTCATTTTCGCGAGAACATCTTTTAATTAATTAATTTTTGTCAACTTTTCATAACTCACAGACCCCAACAAAGATATTCAATCCAAAGAATACTGTCTGAGCTATCTTCTTGCCAAATATCATGGTGATTGGTTAACTAGAACTGAAACACTGAACATCACAATCTTGGTACCCAAATCTGGGTAGGTCTGCCCCCTTAAGTGGTATTTTAATTACGTCTGTTAGTGTCACAGTGGGTAAGGCTGTGGGGCTTTTCGTGTGGTCAGTGAGTTGTGAGATGAGTGGGCGTGGGAGCAGGTCAACGTGTGTAATGTGTTTACTCTCCATTTTCATGCAACCAAGCTGGCACACACACACAAGCAAAATATCTACCTGTCTGTCTGTCTGTTTGTTCTCTCTCTCTCTCTCTGTCTCTGTCTCTCTCTCGCTGTCTCTCTGTCTCTCTCTCTCTCTCGCTATCTTTTTTTCTTTCTCTCTCTCACTCTCTCTCTCTCTATGTATATATATATATATACATATATATATATGTGTGTGTGTGTGTGTGTGTGTGTGTGTGTGTGTGTGTGTGTGTGTGTGTATGTATATATAAATTATATATAGGTACATATAATATACATACATATATATATGCATACATACGTACATTATATATAATATATAATATATATATATATATATATATATATATATATATATATATATTATATATAACCAAATGGACTGAACTGAGCTCTCTCTTTCTCTCTGTCTCTTTCTGTCTCTCTGTCTCTCTGTCTCTGTCTCTCTCTGTCTCTCTCTGTCTCTGTCTCTCGCGCTCTCTCTGTCTCTCTGTCTCTGTCTCTGTCTCTCTCTGTCTCTCTCTGTCTCTCTCTCTCTCTCTCTCTCTCTCTCTCTCTCTCTCTCTCTCTGTCCGTCTCTCATGTAAAGAACGAATTTATGATTTTGAAATATCACGAAAGACAGAATGTTTCTGGTTTTACTTTAAATCGATAAATGAAAATGTTTTTAATAAAATGTGTCTAAACATCGCGTTTTATAGACGGTCAATCTGTTATGCCGATAAATTAAATTGTTTTTCTTGTCGATCTTCACTGCCATGGCCTTTCTTAGTTGAATATATTTCTGTACTATCTCTGTCTCTCTCTGTCTCTCTCTCTCTCTGTCTCTCTGTTTGTCCCTCTGTCTGTGTCTGTCTCTCTCTCTCTCTCTCTCTCTCTGTCTCTCTGTCTGTCTCTCTGTCTCTCAATCTCTCTCTGTCTCTGTCTCTCTGTGTGTGTCTCTCTCTCTGTCTGTCTGTCTGTCTGTCTGTCTGTCTCTCTGTTTCTCAGTCTGTCTCTCTCTCTCTCTCTCTCTCTCTGTCTCTCTCTGTCTCTCTCTCTTTGTCTGTCTCTCTGTCCCTCTCTCCCACATCTCTTTCTGTCTCTCTCTGGCTTCACCTTACTCACCTCAGCGCACAACAGACACACACACGCACGCACGCACGCACGCACGCACGCACACACACATACACGCACACACACACACATGCACACACACATACACACACACACACACACACACACACACACACACACACACACACACACACACACACACACACACAAACAAACAAATGCACACACATCTGTCAGCAACATCCACTTTTGGATGTCACTTCACCGCAGAGTGAGCACGTGAAACGTATTCAGCAGACTGTGTTGTTTTGTCTTCTGCAGCTGTCTTCAGACCCTAGCAAGCTGAACATCTATGTGACAGGCAGCGCGGGCAGTCTGGCCGTGGTCAAGGTATGTAGTACGAAAAATAATAAATCAGCAGATAGATAACTAACTAAATTAACTGAATAATTAGTTTGTTTATTTAGTAATACACAACCTTGACACAGGTTAATAAGTTCAAATAAATGGGAACGGTCATTTCATCAGACGGCAGATGCACATCGTAAATAGCTGGCAGAATCAGCCAAGCCAAAACAGCATTCAAGAAGATGACAAGCATTCTTACCAACAAATGCCTATCAATTAACATCAGAAAGCGAGTCCTTGAATGCTATATAGAACCAATACTGTTGTACGGATGTGAGGCGTGGACAGTCAGCAAGCAAAGCCAGAGCAAGATTGAGGCAGCCGAGATGTGGTTTGTAAGAAGAATGTTGAGAGTTCCATGGACAGCAAGGAAAACAAACGAGACAGTCTTGATGGAGGCAGACACAAGTAGATCACTCATAAGGAAGATTAGGAAAAGACAGGCAACATTTATAGGCCATTTTATGAGGAAGGGGGATTTGGAGCACCTGGTCACAACGGGAAAGCTGGAGGGAAAGAGAGCACCAGGTAGACCCAGGGAGAGAATGCTGGACGGACTTACAGAGTGGCTGGGGATGAGGAGGGTGGGGGAGATGCTAGGGGCAACGAGAGATAGAGATGGATGGAAGTCCATGGTCGCCAACGCCATGCGGCAGGGCACCTGATGATGATGATGATGATGATGATTTAGTAATAATTTATTGATTACATGAAATATATAAACTAGAGCGCTAAAAAGTGTGAGGGGTAGTGATAAGACTCTTTGACCATCCGTACAACAAGATCGGTTCTATGTAGCATTCAGGAACTCTCTTCCTGATGTTGATTGATAGGCATTTGTTGGTAAGAACGCTTTTCATCTTCATGAATACTGTTTTGGCTCGGCCGATTCAGCTGGCTATTTCTGATGTGCTTCTACCGTCTGGTGAGATGACCATTTCTAGATATTTAAACTTATCAACCTGTCTGTCTTAACTATTTGTCGCCAGGTGTTCTTGGGTCTTCCTGTCTTGTTTTCTTATCTGTCTATTCATTTATCACCAGCATTCTTGGTTCTGTCTTTGTTGTTTTCTTATCTGTCTATTTATTTATCACCAGCATTCTTGGTTCTGTCTTTGTTGTTTTCTTATCTGTCTATTCATTTATCACCAGCATTCTTGGTTCTGTCTTTGTTGTTTTCTTATCTGTCTATTTATTTATCACCAGGTATTAAATCCCCTGTGTGATAAACTGGACGGAGTGGTCAACGCCAGGGGCATGTCCTTAGATTATGTGTGCGAATGCATGATGTGTGTATTTCCTTTTTTTCCCCTGTTGAAGTACTGCATATGCATTGAAACGGTTATGGCCCTTTCTGTCTATTTATCACCAGATATTCTTGGGTCTTTCTCTCTTGGTCTGTTTATTTATCACCAGGTATTCTTGGGTCTTCCTCTCTTGGTCTGTTTATTTATCACCAGGTATTCTTGGGTCTTTCTCTCTTGGTCTGTTTATTTATCACCAGGTATTCTTGGGTCTTCCTCTCTTGGTCTGTTTATTTATCACCAGGTATTCTTGGGTCTTCCTCTCTTGGTCTGTTTATTTATCACCAGGTATTCTTGGGTCTTCCTGTCTTGGTTTGTTTATTTATCACCAGGTATTCTTGGGTCTTCCTCTCTTGGTCTGTTTATTTATCACCAGGTATTCTTGGGTCTTCCTCTCTTGGTCTGTTTATTTATCACCAGGTATTCTTGGGTCTTCCTCTCTTGGTTTGTTCATTTATCACCAGGTATTCTTGGGTCTTCCTCTCTTGGTCTGTTTATTTATCACCAGGTATTCTTGGTTCTTCCTCTCTTGCTTTCTGATCTGTCTGTTTATTTATTACCAGGTATTCTTGGGTCTTCCTGTCTTGCTTTCTGATCTCTCTGTTTATTCATCACCAGGTATTCTTGGGTCTTCCTATCTTGTTTTCTGATCTGTCCATTGATTTCTGTTCAACCTCAGGTGGTGTGGCGATTCTACACGGCGGCAGAGACAGAGAACAACCGCCCCAGTGACAGGGGGCACAACGACCGAAAATTGAGGGTCACCACCAGAACCACCATGGTAAGGCCTGCGGTCCAGAACGTGCAGGCCTGTGTTAAACAGTGAGTCTGTCTGTCTGTGTGTGTGTCTGTCTGCGTGTCTGTCTGCGTGTCTGTGTGTGTGTCTGTCTGTCTGTCTGTCTGTGTGTCTGTGTGTCTGTCTGTGTGTCTGTCTGTGTGTCTGTCTGTGTGTCTGTCTCTCTCTCTGATGATGATGATGATGATGATGATGATGATGATATAACAATAAACATAATAATGATAACCATAATACACGTAACAGTTTTAATAATAATAATAATAACGATCCAGTGATGGATTTCAGTGATAGGGACCTAACCTATGACGGCATGGTGGTCATGTGCCTGACGCTGCCATCAGGGTACGTACCAGAGGACTTGCAGCAGACCAGAGAGAGCAACCGACAGGCTGCCAGGGTGGAACAGAAGGGGGATAAGGTTCACTTCTACATGAATGAGGTAAGAGAGAGTAGAAGAGGATGGAAGATTGGGAGATAGAGGGGAACGATAGAAAGAGGGGAGAGATAGATAGGTAGATAGATAGGTAGATAGATAGATAGGTAGATAGGTAGATAGATAGGTAGATAGATATAGATAGGTAGATTAGGTAGATTAGATAGGTAGATAGATAGATAGGTAGATAGGTAGATAGATAGGTAGATAGGTAGATAGATAGATAG
>JAPXFY010001465.1:2500-7500 GCA_030674185.1 Monoplex corrugatus | reverse complement strand
ATTGTGAATAACAAATAAGACCTATTTTTTGTGATTTTCTTCTGTCGTTTCGTTTTTGTTTTCTTTTTCTTTTTTTTTTCTTTTTTTTTTAAAGTTCTTTACCTTGGGAGGGACTGTGTCTCAATACTTACCAGATGTTATGACGATCATCAAGTTTTATCAGAAATGTTTGTGTCAGCTGATTCTTCCATGAAATAGTGTCTGTTGTGCACAATAAACAGCTTATTTGCGTGTGTGTGCGCGCGGGGTGGGGGTGGGTGGGGGGGAGGAGGATCTGGAGAGATGAGGATAGGGAACTGTTGGTTTGTTTTTTTGAAGTTCATCATGTTGTCCATCAGACAGCGCTGGGTAATTATATCACCATCTTTGGGCGAATCAGGCGAAGATGTTGATCGGTACCAGTGACTGTCTTGGGAGCTATATTTTGTTTTTATTTGTTTGTATGGTTCGTGTGTATGTGTCTTTATACGACTTTCTTTGTTATTCAGATGATTGACATTGATAACTGATTCAGACGAGTGATTAACTTTGTCAGCACTAAAACTGATGGTCAGTTCAAGAATAAAAGACTGTGTCAATCTTGAACATGAGACCAATATATTGTATGAATTTCTCTCCTCCCTCGTGGTTGTGTGTGGGTGTAGTTGCAGGGTATAGGGGTAGACGTGGGCATTCTTTTATTGAGGAATGTTCTGAGCTTGCAATTCTGTGCCTTGTGGCTGTGTCTATGCTAGCTGAATGGGTAGGCCTAGCGCAAACTGTTTTGGATTTGAGAAATTCTACATGGGAGATAACTCCGTGACTCTCAAAAGTTATGTTGCTTAAGTTGATGGTCCTGTCTTTTGGCTGTTTGAGATATGGGTATGAGTGTGCACTTATGTGTGTGCCTGTATGTCTATCAGATGTGTTTGAGGCTATTGTTTCCTTTTCATTGTTTGGTTTTTTTTTTAAAGCAGTGCTGTCTATATGTGACCTCCCATCACGAAATCAGTCTTAACTAGCATTTTGGGTATTTTGATATATACATATCACTGGAAAGTGTACATTCTGCTGATTATTTTGGTACTTGAATAAAGCTTGTACTCCAAAAAAAAATGTAGAAGTTATGTATGTTTAAAGTCATTAAGTTGTATGACGGCCATTTTGAGAAAATGGCTTCTAAAGTTTTTGTGTGCTCTCCTATACATTTTCCTTAAATTTCTTTATTTGGTAGCTTTGACCCAGTTTGTTTCTAATTTTCGCTGTCATTATCTGAAAGGTGCATCAAAGAGCTTTCTGTAGATATTACATGTGCGGGTACTGTACACGTTACGGTTCATAATAAGAGACAAAAATAGGTACTTTTGGTAGGAAATTGTGTTCTTTCTGCTGAGATCAGTGCATTAAAATACCAATTTAGATTGATAATATTTTTTCAAGAAAAAAAATGTCTGTGGGGGATAGATTATAGTCTACAGAAATCAGTTTTGAGAAAGTCAGAACACCCCAGATAGACCCTCAGTCACCTTTTCAGCTCCTAGTGCTGTTCGACTGACTGCGAGTTAAGACTGATTTCGTGGTGGGAGGTCACATATAATGTGTGAAGTTGCGGTTGCCGCTGAATGATGCTTGTTTGTTTTATCACATTATTCAGTCACACAACGTGAAACACGTCTGGCACTCAAGTTTTGATTGTAATTATTTTCAACTTTTTAGGGACACTGTATCAATAACATTACTAACAGTGATCACCATGAAACCAGGCCTTCACATCCAGACAGCTGCTATCCTGGAGTTGCTTCCCTTCGACTTTCAGCCAGCGTCCTTAACAACGTTATATTATATATGATAATTTTTTTTTTTTATTTATTTATTTTATTATGTATGATAATTATATACATTTCTGTTTATAAACCCGCCGACATCTGCTACCTTGGAGTTGCTTCCCTTCTACTTTGAGCCAGCGTTCTTAACAACGTTATATTATGTATGATATAATTATACATATTTGTTTACAAACCCGTTGACATCTGCTATCCTAGAGTTGCTTCCCTTCTACTTTGAGCCCGCGTCCTTAACAACGTTATATTATGCATAATATATACATATCTGTTTACAAACCCGCCTTCATCTTACCGTCTCTCTTTGTTTTGTAAATAAGTTTGAAATCCGTTCTATTTATTTGTTAATGTTATTTGTTTGTTTATTCGAGTATCTTGTTTTGTAAATGATTTTTTTTTATCATCCGTTTTTGTAAAGATATATTATTTCATTATATTGTACATTTCCACACTACCACACTAATGTTTTAATAAATTTTAGCATGTTAACCTGTGTGTTTGATAATGTGCGCTTTTAAGTGTTTTACAGTTTCAAATTGTATTCATATTTGTGAAGATTTTTGTGTCTGCTTGTTGTAGTGTGTAATTGTTTGTGGATAAATTGAATAATAGCTTCAACTATCTTAAGATTGTCTGTTGATTGTCGGTGATGATTCTTTCACAACGAAGAATTAGTATCATTGTCATTACTTTTCTTTGTTTGAAACGCTCTTAGAAACGTTTTGATAAAGCTTTCATACCATGTGCTTATTGAATTTTTGTTTTTACAGCTTCTTTTGTGTGATGTGTTCTGTGATAGCAATTGATTAAAAGTTGTTTCACACCAATACATATTAAATTATTTGTGTTGTAACTTGTTTTGAGATCTTACAAAAACTGTAAGTTGATCGATGAATCTGTTGTTTTTTTTATTTGTTTTTTTGTTTCTGTTTTTTGTTTTTTTTGTTTTTGCTTTTTGTTTCAAATATGAATAATGTATATGATAGTGCCCTTGTTTTTTTGTTTGTTTGTTTGTTTGTTTGTTTTTTCTTTTATACAATGATATGTGGATTTGATACTGAAGAGTTCTTACATTGAAGTTTTCTGTATGATAGTGCCCTTTTTATATAAAAATGATATGTTGGATTTGATACCGAAGATTCCGTTATGGACCATCAGTTTCTATAATTTTGCGAAGATCCTTCAGAAGAAAGAAAGGAATTTTATCATCTTTAAAACTGCTGTCCGAATATGGACCTATCTCGATCTTGTTCATGTCTGTGGCACATAAGGATTCCGGTAGAGACCTCCACTGCCATCGTTTGGCCACGAGAGTGCTTGCCCGGCTGAATGTGCCCCAGATAAGCTGCGTTAGAATTATCACATCTTTCTTTTTCTCCCGTCACTGAAAACGGTCTTAATAATAATAACATCGGAATGAGTTGATAGAATAATAAGAATTCATCACGCTTTACTTAGCCTTCTAGTACCCTAAAGCCGTTTATGGCTCTGTACAGTGTTAAGAATAAGAAATTATTACATAAAAATAATGACTTAAAAGTAGCAGGCGGGTGTAATTTTCTTCTTCTTTATATTATATATATATGTATATTTACAAAGTTACTGCACTTGCATGCTTCAAATTTGAAACACACACACACACACACACACACACACACACACACACACACACACACACACGCACGCACGCACGCACGCACGCACGCACACACACACACACGCACGCACGCAACACACACACTCACTCACTCACTCACTCACTCACACTCACACACACACACACACACACACACACACACACACACACACACACACACACACACTCACACTCACACACACGCACATACATAGACTAAGCATTATTTTGAAAAGTAGTTTGTTGTTGTTGTTGTTGTTGTTGTTGTTGTTGTTGTTGACGATGTTTTGTTTGTGTTTTTTTCACGCTTTATTGACTATTCAGTTACTATTCATCGTCTGTAAGTATGTCCTGTTATCGTTGTTGGGTCAGGACATTTATATCTTATTGATTTTCCTAATCCAGGACATTAGGGCCTATTGAATCGCACTGTGTCCTATTGATTTTCTTAATCTGGGACATTTTGTCTTATTGATTTCCTAAGTAGAGGACATTGTGTTTTTGATGATGTTCTTAATCCAAGACGTTTTAAATTGTAACCTGTTAATTTTCGCAATCCAAGATGTTGTGTCCTATTGATTTTTTTGTAATCCAGGCCTTTAGGTCGTATTTGATTTCCTCCCAATCCAGGACATTATGTCCAATAAATTTTCTTAATTTAGAACAATTGTCCTATTGGTTTTCTCAGTCCAGGACATTTCGTTCTATTCCTGGAACATCATTGTGGATGCAAAACTTGAGACAGTTAAAAATAGTCAAAACTGACGTGTATAATTTCGTGTAGGCTTACTCTAAGATTTTTTTGTAATAATTCCTCAGGTAAAATTTCACGATTGAAAACAGGCTGGATGCAGTGTGACGTTGATATTTGTGCATGAACAATTGTTATGTTCGTAATTTGTAGAGGGGGCATTTTGGTATAAAGTGATGTAGATTCTCTTTTCAGTGACAACGAAAAGCTGACGATTTATTGAATTTGAAGTAAAAAAAAAAACAAGTTTTGTATGTTTTGTTGATTGATGATGCAGAGTCGTGTATTTTGGGCAAATAAATAAACTGTAAAATGTTGTTCAGTGTCAGAGTGTGCATGGATATCCGTGTGTTTGAGTTTGTGTTTATGCATGTGTATGTGAGAGAGAGAGAGAGAGAGAGAGAGAGAGAGAGAGAGAGACAGAGAGAGAGAGAGAGAGAGAGGGACAGACCGACTGACAGACTTATAGCGAGAGAATCAGACTTCATTTTATTACTCAAGATAGTAGCATTAGGTCCTATTGAACCTGTCTTACAGTTAGTTCTTACTACTTCACACATAAACTATAAGCATTAAAAAATGTTAAATTGGAAAATGTGAAACAACTTACAAAATGAGTTGTAATCAAATATTGAATTCACATATGCCATTTGTATGTGCTTTTTATCTGTACAATCTGTTCATAATGTCAATGTTCTTTCTGGTGTGGGGGTCCTTACAGTTGTACCATATTCCAGGGCACAGTGAACAAATGATATCTAAGCAGTGCATTTGTGGGCTGTCGGGCAGTGGT
>JAPXFY010001464.1:22500-36046 GCA_030674185.1 Monoplex corrugatus | reverse complement strand
CAACACCATAAATCTCAAAGTCCACCGACGGGTCCACCCTCCACCAACGAAAAGGGATCCAATTTTTTCTCCTCCGATCTTGCAAAATTCCCCTTAGTTCCATCTACTGCATGTCGTGAATGGGCATGTTGTTAAATTAGGGCTTTCCGGGCTTTTGGGCTTATTTAGGGCGACGTTCATCACTTCTGAATACAAAAAACTGAAACATAATCACAGGTACCCAGTTGCAATCCCAAAGGGAATTGGAGTTGCGGGTGATGTAAATCCATCTTGAAATAGAACAAAATAATAAAAAGAAATATTTGGAAAATACGAAAAAACAACAACAACAAAAAAACCCCTACAGAAATAAAACAGATTTTTGGGTTTATGTAAATCCTATCGTGCAAAAAGAACTAAATTATGAACGGAAATATTTGGGAAAAGAAATCAACAACAACAACCCCCAAAAAACACAAACAAAAAAAAAACAACAACAAACAAAAAAAAAAAACAAAAACAAACAAACAAAAACATACAAACAAAAAAAACCCAAAAAATTTTTTTAAGCAAACATCTCACAAGTGTCATTACAAACGTCAATTATTTTCTTTTTTTTTTTTTTGTCTTTTTATAACTCAATACATTTCAAAATGTAGTCAATATATTGGTAGTCAAAGGACTCTTTTATTCTACAATCTTACTCTTATATAGCAAAAAAAAAATTGATGCAAAAAGAGAAAATCGAGCTTAGTGCAAAATTTGCAATTATGAGTTTTTCACTTGTTTTAAAATTTCAAATAGTTTATCTGCTACAGGTTTGTTTTTATTGTAGTGGTTTTCACTTTGTGCCAACTTCGAGTTCGTAGAGAGAGTTACGTTTCCTTGGTTTCAAGCCCTGTATGTAAACAACATCACTTCCAGAACAATGTGTTTGTCTGCTTTTATGTTGTTATGGATGACAAACGATGCCTGATCTTACATTTTCCTTTTCAAGTTTAAACAAAGTTGTTTTATTTAAGTATCGTTTCTACATCTTCTTCTCTTGGATAAAACTTTTATTTATATACAATGTAAACAATGAATAACCATTGGTTTAATCATAAATTATTAACCATTTCTGTCAAAAACAAAAGGCAAAACACACACACTTACACACACACACACACACACACACACACACACACACACACACACACACACACACACACACACACACACACACACACACACACACACACACACACAATTTCACAGTTTTCGAGACACAGGAAGATCATTAGCAAAGAAGATTTAGGACATTTTATGAGGAAAGGGAAATGAGAAAAAGTCAAACAACATTTATAGGACATTTTATGAGGAAAGAGAAATGAGAGCACCTGGTCACAACAGGAAAGCCGGAGGAAAAGAGAGCACCGGGTAGATCCAGGGAGAAAATATTGGATGGACTTGCAGGGTGGCTGAGGACAGACAGGGTGGGAGATGTACTTGCAGCGACAAGGGATAGATTCGTATGGAGGGCCATGATCGCCAATGCGATACGGCATGGCACATGATGATGATGATGATGGTGGTATTGAGTTCACTTACCCCTTCTTGCTTTGTCCACAGGTAGAGGTAAGTTTCCCACTGAAACAAAACAAAGCCGTTAACACACAATGTGTCACTTTCACAACTGGTTTAAGTAGAAAAATTGTCAACACTAAGAAACATTAACAAAACAAGACAGGCGCGCATTTTCGGCCAACTGGCCTTTGTCAAGTGGCAATAAAACCCATGCAGACACAAAATTATCACACTAGGGGCCAAACAGTAAAGCGACAGAGGGGATGAGACAGAAGAGAAATAAATCAAAACAAAACAACAAGGCAAACTATGCATCTGTCATTGTCACTGTCAATGTCACTGTCACTGTCACTGTCACTGTCACTGTCACTGTCTCTGTCACTGTATCTGTCACTGTCACTGTTTCTGTCATTGTCTCTGTCTCTGTCTCTGTCACGGTCTCTGTCACTGCCTCTGTCATTGTCACAGTCTCTATCACTGTCAATTTCACTGTCATTGTCACTGTCACTGTCTCTGTCACTGTCTCTGTCACTGTCACTGTCTCTGTCATTTTCTGTCACAGTCTCTATCACTGTCAATGTCACTGTCATTGTCACTGTCACTGTCTCTATCTCTGTCACTGTCTATGTCATTGTCACTGTCTCTGTCATTGTCTCTGTCACTGTCTCGGTCACTGTCAATGTCACTGTCATTGTCACTGTCACTGTCTCTGTCAGTGTCTCTGTCACTGTCACTGTCTCTGTCATTGTCTCTGTCTCTGTCTCTGTCTCTGTCTCTGTCACTGTCTCTGTCATTGTCACAGTCTCTATCACTGTCAATGTCATTGTCACTGTCACTGTCACTGTCTCTGTCACTGTCACTGTCTCTGTCATTGTCACTGTCACTGTCTCTGTCACGGTCTCTGTCACTGTCTCTGTCATTGTCACTGTCTCTGTCTCTGTCACTGTCAATGTCACTGTCACTGTCTCTGTCTCTGTCTCTGTGTCTGTCACTGTCACTGTCACTGTCACTGTCTCTGTCACTGTCACTGTCACTGTCACTGTCTCTGTCTCTGTCTCTGTCTCTGTCTCTGTCTCTGTCACCGTCATTGTCACTGTCTCTGTCTCTATCACTGTCAATGTCACTGTCACTGTCTCTGTCTCTGTCTCTGTCACTGTCACTGTCACTGTCAATGTCTCTGTCACTGTCACTGTCACTGTCACTTTCACTATCTTTGTCAATGTCACTGTCTCTGTCTCTGTCACTGTGACTGTCTCTGTCTCTGTCATTGTCATTGTCACTGTCTCTGTCTCTGTCACTGTCTCTGTCTCTGTCTCTGTCACTGTCATTGTCTCTGTCTCTGTCTCTGTCTCTGTCACTGTCATTGTCTCTGTCTCTGTCACTGTCACTGTCACTGTCTCTGTCATTGTCACTGTCTCTGTCTCTGTCACTGTCTCTGTCTCTGTCGATGTCACTGTCATTGTCTCTGTCTCTGTCACTGTCTATGTCACTGTTTCTGTCATTGTTACTGTCACTTTCACTGTCTCTGTCACTGTCACTGTCACTGTCACTGTCTCTGTCTCTGTCTCTGTCACTGCCACTGCCTGTCTCTGTCACTGTCCTGTCATTGTCATTGTCATTGTCACTGTCATTGTCACTGTCACATTGTCACTGCACAGTCTCTGTCACTGTATTGACTGTCTCTGTCTCTGTCTCTGTCTCTGTCTCTATCAC
Source organism: Monoplex corrugatus (assembly GCA_030674185.1). Taxonomy (NCBI): domain Eukaryota; kingdom Metazoa; phylum Mollusca; class Gastropoda; order Littorinimorpha; family Ranellidae; genus Monoplex; species Monoplex corrugatus. Next base: position 32,788 of record JAPXFY010001464.1, on the reverse strand, counting down.
TGTCACTGTCACTGTTTCTGTCACTGTCTCTGTCACTGTCACTGTCTGTCATTGTCACTGTCACAGTCTCTGTCACTGTTATTGTTACTGTCACTGTCACTGTCTGTCATTGTCACTGTCACAGTCTCTGTCACTGTTATTGTCACTGTCTCTGTCACTGTCACTGTCTCCATCAATGTCATTGTCATTGTCATTGTTATTGTCACTGTCTCTGTCACTCTCACTGTCTCCATCAATGTCTCTGTCACTGTCACTGTCACTGTTACTGTCACTGTCTCCCTCACTGTCTCTCTCACTGTCTCTGACAATATCTCTGTCTCTGTCTCTGTCACTATCTCTGTCACTGTCACAAACTCTGTCACTGTCACTGTCATTGTCATTGTCATTGTCACTGTCACTGTCACTGTCTATCATTGTCACTGTCACAGTCTCTGTCTCTGTCACTGTCACTGTCTCTGTCACTGTCACTGTCTTTATGACTGTCACAGTCTCTGTCACTGTCACTGTCTCTATGACTGTCACAGTCTCTGTCACTGTCACTGTCACTAACATTGTCACTGTCACTATCACTGTATCTGTCACTGTCATGTTTCTGTCACTATCACTGTCTCTGTAAAGATCACTGTCTGTCACTATCACTGTCACTGTCACTGTCACTGTCTCTCTCACTGTTTCTGTCACTGTCTCCGTCAATGTCTCCATCAATATCACTGTCTCTGTCACTGTCAGTGTCTCTGTCACTGTCTCTATCACTTTCTCGGTCACTGTCTCTGTCACTGTCACTGTCACTGTCTTTGTCACTGTCACAGTTTCTTTCACTGTCATTGTCTTTGCCATTGTCACTGTCACTGTCTCTGTCTCTGTCACTGTCACTGTCACTGTCTCTGTCACTGTCACTGTCACTGTCACTGTCTCTGTCAATGTCACTGTCACTGTCACTGTCACTATCGCTATCGCTATCACTGTCAATGTCACTGTCACTGTCACTGTCACTGTTACTGTCACTGTCTCTGTCACTGTCTCTGTCACTGTCACTGTCACTGTCACTGTCTTTGGCATTGTCACTGTCACTGTCTCCATCACTGTTTCTGCCACTGTCATTGTCAGTGTCTCTGTCACTGTCACTGTCACTGTCTTTGCCATTGTCATTGTCACTGTCACTGTCACTGTCACTGTCTCTGTTACTGTCATTGTCATTGTCTCTGTCACTGTCACTGTCTTTGCCATTGTCACTGTCACTGTCTCTGTTAGTGTCACTGTCTCTGTCACTGTCTCTGTCACTGTCACTGTCACTGTCTCTCTGTGACTGTGACTGTGACGGTCTTTGCCATTGTCGCTGTCACCATCACTGTCACTGTCACTGTCTCTGTTACTGTCACTGTCTCTGTCACTGTCTCTGTCACTGTCAGTGTCTTTGTCTTTGTCATTGTCATTGTCATTGTCATTGTCTCTGTCTCTGTCTCTGTCTCCGTCTCTGTCACTGTTTCTGTCACTGTCTCTGTCACTGTCTTTGTCACTGTCTCTGTCTCTGTCACTGTCTCTGTCACTGTCACTGTCTTTGTCTTTGTCATTGTCACTGTCTCCGTCACTGTCACTGTCTTTGTCACTGTTTCTGTCACTGTCTCTGTCACTGTCTGTCACTGTCACTGTCTCTGTCACTGTCACTGTCACTGTCTATGTCACTGTCACTGTTTCTGTCACTGTCTCTGTCACTGTCTCTGTCACTGTCACTGTCTTTGTCACTGTCTCTGTCACTGTTTCTGTCTCTGTCGCTGTCACTGTCACTGTCACTGTCTCTGTCACTGTCACTGTCTCTGTCTCTGTCACTGTCTCTGTCTCTGTCACTGTCTTGTCTTTGTCTTTGTCTTTGTCATTGTCACTGTCACTGTCACTGTCTCCATCTCTGTCTCTGTCTCTGTCACTGTCACTGTCTCTGTCTCTGTCACTGTTACTGTCACTGTCTCTGTCACTGTCTCTGTCTGTCACTGTCTCTGTCACTGTCACTATCTTTGTCTTTGTCTTTGTCATTGTCACTTTCACTGTCACTGTCACTGTCTCTGTCACTGTCACTGTCACTGTCTCTGTTACTGTCTCTGTCTTTGTCTCTGTTACTGTCACTGTCTCTGTCACTGTCTCTGTCTCTGTCACTGTCTCTGTCACTGTCACTGTCACTATCTTTGTCTTTGTCTTTGTCATTGTCATTGTCACTGTCACTGTCACTGTCACTGTCTCTGTCTCTGTCACTGTCTCTGTCACTGTCTCCGTCTCTGTCAGTGTTACTGTCACTGTCTCTGTCACTGTCACTGTCACTGTCTCTGTCACTGTCACTGTCACTGTCTCCATCTCTGTCACCGTTACTCACTGTCTCTGTCACTGTCTCTGTCTCTGTCACTGTCACTGTCTCTGTCACTGTCTTTGTCTTTGTCTTTGTCTTTGTCATTGTCATTGTCACTGTCACTGTCACTGTCACTGTCACTGTCTCCGTCTCTGTCACTGTTTCTGTCACTGTCTCTGTCACTGTCACTGTCACTGCCATGATCAGTTTGGATGTTATCCATCACATGCCATCTACAGCTTCAGTCTCACCTGTCTCACCTGTCGGTGTCATCGGGTTTGGTGTTGGCCGCTGAACATCCAGACACTCCCCTCCTCCGTCCAGGCTGATCTGTCTTGACTTTTGTGGACAATTTCTTGAATATTTAGGCCATTGGTGTTGGTTATATTCTCAATATGTGTGATTGGAGGTCTGCCTTTCTTCCTTTTTGCCACTGTTTTTCCTTGAAAGATGATTACCATGAGGACCGTGTTATAGCATCAGCGCACATGAAATTTATTTCAAGCGCAGACACGGCATTATGAGAAACTGAACCTGAAACTTTCTGGCACCTTTACAAAAGAAAAAAAAAAGAAAAGAAAAACAAACAAAAAATCTCCCCCAGGAGAAACTGGAGTAATTGGAGTTATTTCTAGAGGAATTCACCACGCTCAGACAGCTTCATATGCGCTCCATCCAAATCCACCAGCAACTTTCTGACAAATTCCCTGAGCATACACAAAAATCCTGTGCGCTGGCAATGTCTTGGAATGTTTAAAGGGGGAGACGGGACCCATCAAACACTACAGCTGGCCCCACCAGAACGATGGAAACATTAGGATGGGCAGCCAACAGGCCAGTGCACCTATCAAACACTAAAGCTGGCCTCACCAGAACGATGGAAACATTAGGATGGGCAGTCAACAGGCCAGTGGACCTATCAAACACTAAAAATGGCCCCACCAGAATGATGGAAACATTAGGATGAGCGGCGAACAGGCCAGTTTTTATTAATGTCGCAGGCTGGGATTGAACTCAAGATACCAGACTTTACTCACAGGGTAACAAGGCAAAAGCGATCTTGTACAAAGGTTCTCCAGCACCGCGCATGTCTCTGATGAGGAACAAGGTTTCCCGCTGAGGCCAGCTGACAATGCTCCGGAGTTCCCTTACGTCACTGACTCCAACACCCATGGCTAGAATGTAAATACCTGCACATGCACCATACCAGCGTGTCTACTGATGTCAAGTGAATGTTCAGCTTCATTTTTGTTTCAAGTAGGTCTACACAAGAACAAAAGGTACTTCGTAGAATGTATCATCATCATCATGTCCCTGCTACATGGTGTTGGCGATTATGGCCAACGAATCTATCTATCCCTTATCGCTGCAAGTACATCTCCCATGTAGGCCTGATATGGCTCTACGCAGTCGGCTGGGCGTTAAACAACAATAACAAAAACAATAACATCTACCACCCTCTCTATCCTCAGCCACCCTGCAAGTCCATCCAATATTTTCTCCCTGGGTCTACCCGGTGTTCTCTTTCCCTCCAGCTTTTCTGTTGTGACCAAGTGCTCTAATTCCCCTTTCCTCATAAAATGTCCGATAAAAGTTTGCTTGTCTTTTCCTAATCTTCTTTATTAATGGTCTTCTTGTGTCTGCCTCCATCAAGACTGTCTCGTTTGTTTTCTGTTGCCCATGGAACTCTCATCATTCTTATTAGAAACCACATTTCGGTTGCCTCAAATGTTGTTCTGACTTTGCACGTTGACTGTCCATGCCTCACAACCATACAACAGTATCGGTTATATACAACAGAAGAATGTAAAATTGTGTCATTATCTACATAAAAGCTCTGCCAGTATCACACAGTCCAATGTGTCTTGGCCACTGACATGTGGACGGTGACCTTCACCTGCTGTCACGTAATGTATCTGTGAAGAACCCACCAGTAAAGATGATGTCATTCATCAAACTATAACAATAGTAAAACAATGATAATTGCAATGCCACCACCACCACCACCACCACCACGATAACAACAACAACCGAAAATACACAACAGTAACAATAGCAAAGATAATGATAATTGGTAATAATGATATCAAAGATGCCTCTGTGTGGAAAGATGAAGTAAGAATACTGAGATCAGAGGAGACTACTAAAGCTATACAAGGATACTCTGAAGGCCAACCTCTTCAGCTGTGGCATGAACGTAACGAACCGAAAAGACATTGCTCAAGACAGAGTAAGTTGGCGACACAGTGTGCACATGGCACACCCACATGTGAATAGCACAGAACAGCTGCCTGCTGTTCAACAGCAAAGAGGAACCATCAACAGCACAACCCAGTGCCAATCGTCCTTTCCATTTAGAACCTGCAGAGGAAAATGTACTCCTACGATTGGTCACAACAGGAAAGCTGGAGGAAAAGAGAACACCAGGTAGACCCAGGGAAAAATACTGGACGCACTTGCACGGTGGCTGAGGACAGAGAGGGTGGGAGATGTACGTGCAGCGACAAGGGATAGATTCGTAGGGGGGGGGGGCATGATCGCCAACGTCATGTGGCAGGGCACATGATGATGATGGGACTAGTCTTCCAGACAACAAATATTAAAAACAAAGGAAAAACAGAAAGAAAGAAAGAAATCCAGCAAACAGTATGTTTAAGACAGAATTAGATGTGGGTTCTGTGACAAACAGTACATTCAGTGTGTGTGTATGTGTGTGTGTGTGTGTGTGTGTGTGTGTGTGTGTGTGTGTGTGTGTGTGTGTGTGTATGTGTGTGTGTGTGTGGGTGTGTATGTGTGTGCGTATTTTGTGTACTTGCTTGTGTGTGCATGTATGTATGTGTGTGTGTGTGTGTGTGTGTGTGTGTGTGTGCGCGCACGCGCGTGCGTGTGTGCGTGTGTGTATGTGCGTGTGAATGTGTGTGTGTATGTGTGAGTGTGTGTGCTCCGTATCTTTGCATGTGTATACGCTCTAGCACTCAGACAAGCGTGTGTGTGCTTGTGTTTTTGACCCCCCTCTCTCTCTGTCTGTCTGTCTCTCCCTTTCTTTGTCTCTCTGTCTGTCTCTCTCTCCCTTTTTTGTCTGTCTGTCTCTTTCTCTCTCTTTGTCTATCTGTCTGTCTGCCTCTCTTTCTCTCTGCCTGTCTGTCTCTCTCTCCGTCAGTCTCTACCTTTCCATCTGTCTGTCTTTCAGTCTTTGTCTATATCTGTCTCTGTCTCTATCTCTTTGTCTCACTGTCTCTGTCTGTCTGTCTGTCTCTGTCTTTCTGTCTGCCTCTATCTGCCTGTCTCTATGTCTCTGTCTCTGTCTCTCTGTCTCTCTGTCTGTCTCTGTCTGCCTGTTTGTGCCTCTCTCTCTCCCTGTCTGTCTGTGTCTCCCTCTCCCTCCTTGTCTGTCTGCCTGCCTGTCTGTATGTCTGTCTGTCTGTCTGTCTCTCTCTCTCTCTCTCTCTCTCTCTCTCGCCCTGTCTGTCCGTCTCTATCTGTGTGTCTCTCTCTGTCTCTGTTTCTCTGTTTCCGTCTGTCTGTCCCTCTCTTTCTCTCAGTGACACAGCATAGGATAACCAGGATACATGTAACCATTTAGTCATTACTTGGACTCAAAATAGATGATATGGTCAGAATTGGGTCAGCTGAAATATTTCCATGTTTCGAATCTTGAACATCACATAGTCAATTTCCTGAAGCGTTATGATAACTTGTAAATCAAAAGTACCTTCAAAAGCAATTTCTGTATTTTATTTTTTGTTCAAAAATTGCTATGAGTGTATCAAAGTACCCTCAAAAGCAATTTCTAAATATTATGTTCTTCAAGAATTGCTATGACTGTATCAAAGCACCCTCAAAAGCATTTTCTGTATTCTGTTGTTTTCAAAAATTGATATTAGTGTATCAAAGCACCCTCAAAAGCATTTTCTTTTATTTTATCAAAAAATGTTATGAGTGTATTACTTCCCTTAACAAAATTGTACAGTTCAAAGGTGTGTATATAAAAAAAAAGTACATTAGCCAAAATATTTCAGCTTTTTTCGCAGATGATTTATACACTTTGCTATTTCAATTTGTTAGATTTTTTCAAAAATTGTGCTTAAGCCTGGTGTTCCCATGCTGGGTGACTGCATGAGCAAAAACAGTTTGAAACCAACCCTGTCTCTTGGCCTCTTTAGCCTTCTTGATGACGTCAGTAGTATTCATATCAGACACGGCATCAGTGACCAGGAGAATGACGTCAGACGCATCACTACGATCTCCATTTTGTGCAGAGAACATATCCATTCTCACCGACTGTAACATATAACAATCAAAATGATACACACATGTTAAAACTAAAGCTTTTTAAGCAGGTCTTGTCCTGTCCATACATCTTCATTTTCATCTGTATCTCCAATATCTGTTCTTCCTGCGATTAAACGATTGTTTGCCACTTACAGAACAACTGTCCTCTCCCAGAAAGAGCAGCCCCCGTGAAGGCCACGGGAAAATTGAATCAGATGTAGGCTACACGAGTTGTGTCACAAATATTTTCCTTCCTTCCTTCCTCCCTTCCTTTCTTCCTTCCTTCCTTCCTTTCTTCCTTTCCTTACTTACTTACTTTACTTAATTTACTTACTTAACTTAGTTAACTACTTAGTTCACTTACTTTACTTACTTAACTTACTTAACTACTTAGTTTACTTACTTTACTTACTTTACTTTACTTACTTGCTTACTTACTTTACTTACTTTACTTACTTTACTTTACTTTACTTACATACTTTACTTTACTTTACTTTACTTACATACTTTACTTTACTTACTTTACTTTACTTTACCTAATTACTTACTTTACTGTACTTTACTTACATACTTTACTTTACTTTACTTTACTTTACTTTACTTTACTTTACTTTACTTTACTTTACTTTACTTTACTTTACTTTACTTACATACTTTACTACTTTACTTTACTTTACTTTACTTTACTTTACTTTACTTTACTTTACTTTACTTACTTTACTTTACTTTACTTTACTTAATTAACTTACTTACTTTACTTTACTTTAACTTTACTTATTACTTTACTTTACTTTACTTACTTTACTTTACTTTACTTTACTTTACTTACTTACTTTACTTTACTTTACTTTACTTTACTTTACTTTACTTTACTTTACTTTACTTTACTTTACTTTACTTTACTTTACTTTACTTACTTTACTTTACTTTACTTTACTTTATCTTTACTTTTACTATTTTACTTTACTTTACTTTACTTTTACTTTACTTTACTTTACTTTACTTTACTTTACTTTACTTTACTTTACTTTACTTTACTTTACTTACTTTACTTTACTTTACTTTTCTTTACTTTACTTTATTTTACTTACTTTACTTTACTTTACTTTACTTTACTTTACTTTACTTTACTTTACTTTACTTTACTTTACTTTATTTTACTTTATTTTACTTACCTTACTTTACTTTACTTCACTTTACTTTACTTTACTTTACTTTACTTTACTTTACTTTACTTTACTTTACTTTACTTTACTTTACTTTACTTTACTTTACTTTACTTTACTTTATTTACTTACTTACTTACTTTACTTTACATTACATTATTTTACTTACTTACTTTACTGTACTTTACTGTACTTTACGTTACTTTACTTTACTTACTTTACCTTACTTTACTTTTCTTTACTTTACTTTACTTACTATACTTGCTTACTTACTTTACTTTACTTACTTTACTTTACTAAGGAACTAAGATTAAAGACTTGGTACAAAAATCTTATCCATTTAGACCCCAGAAATGCACTGATAACTGTTTTGCATGCACTAACGGCAACAGTGAGATCAACTGTCGTAAAAGCAATGTTGTTTACGAGGTACAGTGCACCTCTTGCGGGGATACGTATATAGGTGAGACAAGCAGAGCAGTGAGAATAAGTGCCAATGAACACCATAACCAATACATCAAGAAAGATAAAGACTCAGTCCTTTACAGACACACTACTGAAAAACACAGTGGCAAAAATGTTCAGTGGAAATTTAGAATAGCAGGACGATACAAAGACGCCTTGACACGTCAGACAGCTGAGGCAATAAAAATAAAAGAGTTGACGCCTAGCGCCCTGATCAACAACAGAGCAGAATTCATGCATAATGGTCTGGTTAGCTGTAGTCTCACCAGGACATAGAAGGCGAAGCAAGGAGATACAGCGCACTTGACAAGGGCCGGTGTGGCCGAAACGTTGTGCGTTTTAAAGTGAGTGGTTTTGTCCTATTTGTGTGTGGTGCATAATTTTTGTATATATATTTTTCAAGAAAAATGAAGAGTATTTCCAACACCACAATGGCAAAAATATTCCATATTGTGAATTCTAAAAGGTTCACTTATTTTACTTACTGACTTTACTTACTTTACTTACTTACTTTACTAACTTACTTACTTTCTTTACTTTACTTTACTTTACTACTTACTTACTTACTTACTTACTTTACTTTACTTTACTTTACTTTACTTAATATAATAATAATATATACAATATATTACTTACTTATTTAATTACTTACTTTACTTTACTTTACTTACTTACTTACTTACTTACTTACTTACTATACTTTACTTTACTTTACTTTACTTTACTTACTTACTAACTTACTTTCTTTACTTTACTTTACTTTACTTTACTTTACTTTACTTGACTTGACTTGACTTGACTTGACTTTACTTTACTTTACTTTACTTACTTTACTTACTTACTTACTTACTTTACTTACTTACTTTTTACTTTACTTTACTTACTTAACTTACTTTACTTACTTTACTTGCTTTACTAACTTTACTTACTTACTTTACTTACATACGTACTTTACTTACTTTACTTATTTTACTTACTGACTTTACTTACTTACTTTACTTACATACTTTATTTACTTACTTACTTACTTACTTACGTCACTTATTTTACTTACTGACTTTACTGACTTTACTTACTACACCACGGTGACTGGTACTTAATTACTTTCTAACTTACTTTAATTACTTACATTAATTACACTAATTACATTACTTACTTCACTTTACTTTACTTTACTTTACTTTACTTTACTTTACTTACTTCCTGTATTTACTTTACTTACTGACCGACTAACTGACTTAATTACATACTTTGCTTACTTATTTACTTGCATACCTAATTACTTATTTACTTACTTTCCTGATTACTTACTTATTTACCTATTTACTTACCTAATTACTTACTTCTACACTTACGTACTTACTTACCTATTGATTTCCTGTTTTCCTTCATAGGAAGTGAACGACAAACTGGAGGAGCTATGATTAACTCTTATTGTCCGGCGAGCCGACTCAGTCGGCTTTTTCAGTTACCAGACATCTCGATTGCAACAGTCACTACTTTTCCAACATCAGCCATCTTTACGGCTTGCTTTACGGCAATAGATATTTCCGCTTTCATTTCACACTTTTCTGAGCTGTTGAAGTAATTTGAAGTTGTTTTTTTGCATCTTGTGCTGTGTTTTGATTTGTCATGGCATCATGTGGGCGGCGCCCTATGAGACTGACTGCTGAGCAGGCGATAAAAAATTTTCAAGAAACACTGGACGATAGTAATAGCAACAATATCATCAGTGACAATGATGAGAGTTTTCTGACGCTCAAATGATGAGTTGGTTTCTTTGGATGGTGGTGACACTTCAGCAGGGCCTTCTTCAAAGAAATGACGACTTTCAGAAACTCAGCTGACATGATATGATCAGTGAAAAAGTCCACAGATGAGCGTACACTTTTTATTTTCAGAGGTTTTTACTTATTTTTGCATCAAATGATGGTTCTACACTAGAAAATTTGCAGCCACTATAGAAAAGAAAACTCACGAACAAGTTGTGACATGTGTAACAGCTAATATGTCTGGCTTTAGTCATTTTTGGGGATGCGACCTGAAGTCA
>JAPXFY010001464.1:0-17500 GCA_030674185.1 Monoplex corrugatus | reverse complement strand
CCTGATAAATACAGTCTTCCACACACACACACACACACACACACACACACACACACACACACACACACACACACACACACACACACACACACACACACAAAACACACACACACACACAAACACACACACACACACAAACAAACACTCACACACACACACAAACACTCATACACATACGCAAAAACACATACACACACACACATATACTTATATATATATATATATATATATATATATATATATATATATATATATATATGTACAGTAGAAGTAGGAGGTTACCGGATCAATGCATTCGTGCAGGAAATAAGGGTTTACAATGGTATGTATCATTGTGGATTTGTACACACACACACACACACACACACACACACACATACACACACACACACACACACACACACACACACACACACACACACACACACACACACACACACACACACACACAATTGCATTAACATCACACGTATGTAAACTAATGGAGAAAATAACCTTAAAGAGATTGATGCACTATTGTGAAAAGAATAAAATAATACCAGTAAATCAGGCAGGATTTCGAAAAGGCAAGTCACCAGTAGAAATCCTAACAAAGCTAACCACTAACATAAAACAATTTGCAAGACGTCAATGTGTTTTAGCGACATTTTTTTATATAACTAATGCATACGATCAAGTGTGGCACTCCCGATTGTTACTTAAATGTAAAAGTATTGGGCTGACAGGTCACATTTTTGACTATGTTAAGTGTTTCTTAGAAAACAGAGTATTTCAAACAAGGATTGAAAATGTATATTCGACGAAACGAATTTTTCAAATGGGTATCCCTCAGGGATCCGTTATAGCTCCCCTTCTTTTCATGATATTTATGCATGACTTACCTAGTAAAATATCTAAGCATGTAGTTTTAGCTCAATATGCTGACGATTTATGCATGTGGATGCATGTTAATATGAAAAGGAAAACTCCTTTGCGCTGTATTAATTACACACGCAAATGCTACCAATTAGAACTTGATAAAATAGCACAATACATGGTAGAAAATAGGTTGCAGCTATCCCTGAAAAAAAAACAAAAATAGTTTTATCTAATAGTGGAGCTAACCCAGCAAATATTCCCACTTTCAAATTGGGAGATACTCTTCTTCAGTTTAACGAGTCGATTAAATTCTTAGGAGTTTTCCTTACAGCAAAATTATCTTGGAATCAGCATATTGAATACTTATTAACCAAAGCTCAAAAAAGTTTAAACTTCCTAAAAATAGTTTGCAAACAGACATGCGGTCAAGATTCATCAACACTTGTTCATCTTTGTAAATCGCTTGTTAGATCTAAATTAACCTATGCCTAAGAAATCTTCTTGAGTGCACCTAAACAATTACTAAAAAAAACTGCAGAGCATAGATTGTAAAAGTTTCAAACTTGCGCTGGGTCTGCCAATGCATGCTTCCTGTCTTCGTACATATAATGAAATCAAACTGTTGCCACTTGATGAGCAAAGGAAAGTCGCTTCTACTAAGTTTTTGTTAAGAAACACCACTGTAGAAAACATCTCAGAAACAGAAACTAAACTGAGATCAGATACCGACTTTCCAAAAATAGCTAAATCAATATCCTCACAGGTCACACTTGCAACATACACATCTGACGTCATGAAAGGCTCAAGAATTGATCTAGACGTAGATCCTGTGTCTGTAAGACCTTCCTTTTCGCCAGTACCCAGTTGGGAACTCCAAAGCACGATTTGACATACGCCACACTAATTTAAAAAAAGGTGACAATATAAACTTACTGGCAAGTCAGGTTAAATGTCATATAGACGACTTATATTCCAATCACTTGAAAATTTATACTGATGGATCAGTAATTGAAAGAAAAGCAGGCTCAGCGTTTTTAATACCTGCTCTCAAAATTGAAAAAATCATTCTATATAGGACTTGATAAATCTGTCTTTACAGCTGAACTCTTTGCAATAATAATGGCTCTAAACGTTATGATAAGTCTTCCTAGGACAAATTTTCAGATACTTTTCTGCGTTGATTCAAAATCAGTACTTCATGCTCTTGAATTATCAAAATTACAAACAAGATATGAAATGATTCTGGAAATTAGTCACTTGATTCATAGTTTATCTTTAAGAGGCTGTGATATTACTTTCTGCTGGATACCTTCTCATAGTTCTTTTCGTTATAATGATAAAGTTGCCAGTGTTGCCGAACAGGGAGCTAATAACTCACCAGATTCAAACAATATCCAGCTTTCTCTCTCGTTGCACGAGAATTACACTTTAGTGGACAAATACATCTGGAAGCAGTTCCAATTAAAACAGAAAAAGTATGATAAATGTCACCTGAACTTTGAAGTTAACAAAATACTTAAGCAGCTTCCTGCCAGCAGAATTATACAATCCCTTATGTACAGATGGAAACTTGATGCATTCAAAACAAAATACACCGAGAACATAGTGAGTCTGTGTGGAAAGAAGATAACATATAGTCATATTCTTTCTTGCATTAGGGTAAAACGACATATTCCTATACTATCTGTGAGTACAGTTTCTGGCATATTTGCCTCATCATCATTGCTATATGAATTTTTCGTTAGCCTGTCAAAAAGTCCTATAGCGTATTACCTTTAAACTGTTATTTCACTTGTTCACTGTTTTGGTTAGCCAATTCTTATTTTTATTTTTATTCATTTCTTCTAGATATTTATCAATTTTGTTTGTTAGTTTGTTTACATCGTTAATTATGGTAACTTATTTGTTAGTTTTACCTTCCCTTCCTCGAAACAGTTGTTTTCTGGATCATCTTTTCTCAAATCCAAAATTGGCAATTTTCAAATATCCTCTTCACTCCTCCTCTATCACCCCCCCCCCCTTTCTTTTTTTGTTGTCTCAAATCACTTTAGTGAATAGACATTAAATCAAAGACCACCACCACATACACACACACACACGCAAACACACACACACACACACACACACACACACACACACACACACACACACACACACACACACACACACACACACACACACACACACACACACTAACCTGTGTCAGACGTGGCACAGTCCAGGAAATCAGCATAACCAGAAGGTCGACAACCAAAGCCAGGACACAGAATCTTCCCTTCTGTGCACGTGGTACACAGACGTTCGTCACTTTGGTCCAGACAGTCTATGGCACCGTCACACATGTAATTCCTGTATGAAATTATCAGACATATAATTCTGTGATGTATTTATTATGATGGGTGAATGTTATCAGGCATAGTGAGGTCGTGTGTTCATTATGATAAGTGAATATTATCAGGTATGGTGAGGTAATGTGTTTATTATGATGAATGAATATTATCTCGCAGAGTGAGGTAGTGTGTATTATCAGGCATAGAAGGTAGTGTCTTTATTATGATGAGTGAATATTCTCAGGTATAGTGAGGTAGTGTGTTTATTATGATGAGTGAATATTATCAGGCATGGTGAGGTAGTGTGTTTATTATGATGAGTGAATATTATCAGGCATGGTGAGGTAGTGTGTTTATTATGATGAGTGAATACTATCAGGTATGGTGAGGTAGTGTGTTTATTATGATGAGTGAATACTATCAGGTATGGTGAGGTAGTGTGTTTATTATGATGAGTGAATATCACTGGGCATAGTGAGGTCGTGTGTTTACCGTTTCAAAATATACACAGTTTTTCAACCGGAAAAAAAGGAAAACACACAATGTTACTAGGGGCAGGAGTGTTCAGCAAGGAGTTCGAGTTCGAAGTATTCGCAATGTAGAAAATTGAATTTCCCATCCATTTTTCATAATAAAGTACACCAAGTCTGGTATGCATCAGACTTTCTTTAGGCTTGTAACATGGGTTTGTTTAAAAGTAGTCTCATTCTGGCATTTTTCCCAGTACATGCTCAGGCCAGCACAGTGAATTGTCAGTGGCAGCTCCAGTCACAAAGAAAACCAACCACGTAATGAACAAAACAGTTCAGGTGGCTGTTTGATTGTGTTCACGTAACAAACGTACATGATGTATTTCTCATGTGTTTTTTGGTGGTTATGTTTAAATACGTATTACTTAGTACATGTAATGCTTTTGCTTCAGATTGCTGTTATAAATATTCAGCAGTAGTCATGTCATAGTAATGGTTATGATGATCATTATGTTCAGGCCTTCCACTAAGAACAGAGTCTGTGTGACAAGGCTGTACTGACAGCGATATGCCTGCAGCCCCATTGTGGGCCCTGAAAAGTGCCACAGACCTAAACATTTAGAATCTGACTTCCGTAACATGCAATGTCCTTACGTCAATTAAGCCTGAGAGATATGGACACCAATTGTCTTTGTCAGGAAATTTAAACAACACCCTCCATGACGCATCTCTAAAGTGGATGAAACTCGAATATGTTGTCCCAGACTTCACAAAAGAAAGCTCAATTCTAGGTAGGATCCAGTCTATGCACTCACTTTTTATTGACAGGTATGAGTTGTCCATTGGTACAGACGTGGTAGGATTGAAGTAAGGAAATGTCTGTGGGAATGGCACAGCCTGTCTCATCACTGCCATCGTCACAGTCACTGTGTCCATCACATACCAAAGCGTAGTGAACTTGACCGATTAGCGTGCAGTCAAATAGTTTGAAGTTATTGGGGGACCACGACTGCCCTTTGTTGTTCTGGGGACAACGCTGAAACCGAAACACGAAAGAACCATCCGTACAATTTTTGAGTCTAACAGTGGCAGGCAGAGCTGCTGTGTTGTTGTTGTTGTTGTTGTTGTTGTTGTTGTTGTACGTGCTGTTTAAAGGAAGCCTAATGGATGGTGGAGTGTTGGCTACCATATCAGTTGAGTTGACATTGTCTTTCATACAAAGAAAACCAACCACGGAAATGTTGTGGTCACATTCTGATCCATAAAACATTTTTACTGATACTTTTCCCTGTGAGAAGAAAAGGGCCAGCTTGGAGTCTAACTTGATGCCTCGCTGTGGCAGCTGACCATGATTCATGATTCCTTGTCCCCATTGCCACATATGTCGATACTGTGACTCCATCTGTATTGAACTGCTGAAAATGGGTTTGTACGTCAAATCGACAGCCAGACACATAGCAGAAATACCAGTACGAGCAATCACATGTTCCAGCAACTTAGGTTGTACAGGCGCTGGTAGGACTGCTAGTTTATCACCAGACTGTGGATCACAAGGCTGAGGCATGTCCTTTGTGGATGTGATGACCACTTGAAGACAGCGGTCATGATGGAGAAACCAGGAATGACCACAGGAGTCAGACCTGTAGGGACAGTCAGCAGGTTCATCCTCTCCCCCTACACACTGCTGCACCTTGTCACACAGGATATAGTCAGGGATGGTGGCAGATGAACACTCATACAGATCATCGTCTGCAACCAGAGGAGCTACACGTATATACGTTGTGTGTGTGTCTGATAAAGCTGTGGGCATGAGATGCAGGGGATGAGTGGAGTAATTGAAGGTAAAACTGGACGGGGCGTTCTCTACAGTGAAGAAAGGCCATGGCATGGCTCTGACCCACACAGAAATGTCACCGTGAGGCAACAGCAGGACAGCAGTGGTCAGATCAGGATGACGAAACAGTAGATGCTCCTCAATGTGACGACCTCCAGCATACACTTCCAGACGTTCATACCATTTGATGTTAAAGTCAGTGAAGTGCAGAACTATGCCCTGCTTGTCTGGGGCCGGCGTTATGTGCCAGGAAAGTTCGTGGATACACCAACAACTCTGAGCAAGTTCAGTCCACTGTACACGGCCTTCAGGTTCTGTAAGGTGTGTGCTGTGGCTGTGGGTCTGTGTCCAGTTACAATGAAAACAGCTGTCTATGTCGTCTTCTGGTTTGGAGCTTACAGGCACTGTCCAACCGTCTGTTTCATCAGACTTTGTGGCAGCTGAAATGAGTTGGCTTGTATCTCTTAATCTGTCAGATTCTGTGACGGTTACAAACAATGGTTTTGTACCCATAAAACTGATTGCTTCAGACTTGCTGAAAGTCGAAGGAGGCAGGCTTGTGCCGCTAGATGTAGGACTGCTATTCACAGTGTCAGTCCTGAAACTGTCACGTGTTTCGTGAGGAAGAAAGCCGTCATGGTTGCTCTGGTGCCAGCTGCTGTTTCTGATGACTACAGTAGGCTCAGTTTCTACTATGTCCGTCTGTTGCCGCTGGTCCAGATCATCAGTCCAGGTTTGTGTCTTGCTAAATGCTGACACCTCACTGACCTGACCATGCTGAACGTTGTCTGTTTTCGTAGAGTTCACTATGGCTGCCGTGGCTGTTTCATTCTGAGTGTACACGTAGTCTGTCACTGACCACAGTATCACCATCATAAAGACTAAAACATAACGGCGGTTTCTGCCCACATTTTTCTGGTTTTGGTAGTGGAACAAGTGCTGCTGTTTGCGTATGGTCAGCATTGTGTTTCAGACTAAACTTAGACGGGCAGTCAGTAGAACATCTGGTTCTGTCTGTTTAAAAGTATGGTGAACATTTGAGTGAGTTTGTCTGATAAGTATACTCCTAATATTTCTGCAACATAACCAGGTTCTGTGGAAAACAGAACAATCAAAATAAAACGGTCAAACAATGATTATAGAAATTTGAATCTGACCCTGAACTTCAACAAACATGCAAACCATTTAAAAAGATATTTTAAGAATGTATCCCTGATATCAAAATCTGGATGACCCAGAATATTTGGACAAAAAAAACTGAAACATTGATTTTCTCTGTTTTTGTTACACTGCCTCATTCCTTGTCCTCTTCCATTGCTGTTGGCTCTAACATCATGATCATCATCAAAATCCTCCTTATCCTCCTCCTCATCATCATCATCATCATGTGCCCTGCCACATGGCATTGGCGATCATTGCCCGCCACACGAATCTGTCCCTTGTCGCTGCAAGTACATCTCCCAACCTCTTCTGTCCTCAGCCACCCTGCAAGTCCGTCCAATATTTTCTCCCTGGATCTACCTGATCCTCTTTTTTCCCTCCAGCTTTCCTGTGTGATTAGGTGCTCTAATTTCTCTTTCCTCATAAAATATCATACAAATGATGCTTGTCTTTTCGTAATCTTCTTCATTAATGTTATTCACGTGTCTGCCTCTTTCAAGACTGTCTCGTTTGTTTAACGCCAAAAGGCTGTCTCGTTTGTTTAAAGTCAAAAGATTGTCTTGTTTGTTTAACATCGTCTTTTTCTAACACTGCAAGAAATCTTGGCTTCTTCTTGGACTTTTCCCTTTATATACAACAACAGGTTGTCAGTTCAGATTGTCAATATAATGACTGAGCTTAAAATGAAGTCCATGTGCGCTGACTTTCTACACGACAACAGGTTTGTCAGATGTGCTGCTGTGAGATTTAGTGTCAGCTCAGTTGCTCAATATAATGTCTTTGAGCTTAGAATGAAGTCCATGTGCGCTGACTTTCTATACAACAACAGGTTACGAAAGTCCGTCAGATGTGCTACTGTAAGATTTAGTGTCAGTTCAGTTGCTCAGTATAATGTCTCTGAGTTTATAATGAAGTCCATGTGCACTGACTGCAGTTAGGCCACGTGATGGAGAAGACCCAAAACGATTGTAGCACAAACCTTGAGCTTGCACATCAACCCTGTGAGCTAGCCAAATCTTAGGGTCCTGCCTAGCGTATAGGTTTTATGTCTTACATGTCTGTGGTTATCACATTGTTGGGGGGTGGGTGTGGGGGCAAGTTTCTTTATCTTGTTCACTTGTATCTTGACAAGGTTTAACGTTTGTGTAAGCCTGTGTGTGCCAAACAGTTGTATGCGCATGCGTGGGCATGCGTGTTTAATCGTGCCTGTGTGCAGTTGTGTGTTTGTGTGTGTGTGTGTGTGTGTGTGTGTGTGTGTGTTGGGGTGTGTGTGTGTGTGTGTGTGTGTGTGTGTGTGTTTGTGTGCCTGTGTGCGTGCGTGCGTGTGTAAATGCATGTCTATGTAACATAACGTGGCACTGACATGCCTGCTTGCCAAGTTTCCTTGCTGTTTTAGAAAGGACAAAAAAAAATATTTCATGTGCTCATTCTGATGCTACAAAATTTGAATCCAGCATCATGAAAATAAAAAAACAGGGTCATTCCCAGCTGCTGAAACACGCTTCGATAACAACCATGTTTTTTTCTGCATCAAACTTAAATTGTCGACAAATCACATTTCAAAGTTTTCACATTTGTTTGGATATTAAGAAGTTGAAATATATCTGAATTGCTGAAATCTTTTAAACTCGAATAGATGGACAGCTTGAAGCCATGAACACTGTCAACAGTAAGACAAATGTAGTGATAGGAGACAGGAATAGAAATAGATTTGACAGCCATTAATTAGTCATCCCAAACAAGTGTGACTGCCTGCGTTCAAGCAAACAGGAACCAGAAAAAAAAAACACGAAAATAGAGACAGAACGCGTATTTAATACAACCAGACAAGACAGGCGCAAATTTCGGGCAATTGGCCTTCGTGAAGTGTAGACGAAAAATCACAAATGAACACACACCAAACAGAAATCATTTGTGCTACTACGTCTCGCTTGACAAAGGCCATAAAATGGTTAATTAGAAAGGAAACATAAAGTAGCACTCACAGCTATGTACATTGAATATACATTTAACATGATTTGGAAATGCCACTTGAATAGGACAGTGTCTAATAAACAGTTCTATAGTCCAATTCCGCAGTTCTTGGTGTCGCAACTATATTTCAAACAAAAGGTCTGTCCGAGAGGATTCTCTTCCTCCATCCAGAGGATCTTAGAAGATTTGGTCTCGATGGCTTTTTGTTCAACTCTCATTTGGAGGACTTGGTTTTCTTGCCCTGAAGACAGTCTTGTGCTGAATTGATGCACGGATCTACCGTTGCCAGTAGCGTCACTAATCTTCTTCACATTTGTAGAGTTGATTGCAAGCGTTTGAATCAGGTTAGGGAGAAGTGGGGGGGGGGGATTGAGTTGGTAGGGGAATAGTCTTTTTCATGCCCAAGCGCTGCAATGATTGCTTGACCTCCAGTAGTTGAAGAGGTCGGAAGGCAGGTAGAATAGTCAAAATTGGTTCACCTCGATGTTAGGTAGTATTTGGATTGAAGTGAAGAGGGTTGAAGAAACAGCTCCTCCTGGTGGATGATATAGATGGAGAGAGGGCTTACAGTAAAGGGGGTGTAACCTCTAAGATATGAGA
Organism: Monoplex corrugatus; assembly: GCA_030674185.1. NCBI lineage: Eukaryota > Metazoa > Mollusca > Gastropoda > Littorinimorpha > Ranellidae > Monoplex > Monoplex corrugatus. Next base: position 8,273 of record JAPXFY010001464.1, on the reverse strand, counting down.
TTCAGTTGACGACTATCCTCTAAATATGGGAAGACGATCGTCTGTCTACAGACTTCTTCATGAATTATGAATAAGATAGGTTCCACCTAAACTCTTACCATCTTTACAACGTTTACCAGATTATGAACAATTTTAGATCTAAACGGTAGATCTAACGAATTTAACGAAAATGGACAATCTTCGTTTAACCCAAAACTATACAATTACTCGAGGCCGCCTACAACTGACCCTATAGGTTCATTATACAAACATAACTGCCTCTGATTCTAACATGGTTTCACATCAAGCGGAGTAACGATGAAACATGTCAATCAATGATAGAGCATTACGACATGATAAACGTGGAACAACGTTCAAGAAACAGACATTAAAATAGTGTCCTATCCTCACAGGACTTAAACAAAAATAATGTCAAGCAACTCCTCATCTGAAACTGCAAAAAACATGTAAACAATATCAAACATAATCATGTAAGCACTCAAGGCATCCATTTCTGTAAATAGAAGGCATATCTTGACAGATTACAAACTATGGTTAGATCAGGCGACCACAGGCCTGCTGGCACCAAATCTTCAAAAGACCTAGAAAGACCAATTCTATTACTAAATCAGTTACAATTTAAAAGACTTCACTTACAGCCAGATGTTCCTTCAAGAGAAGCGCTCTTGATGCCTTTCTTAACAGTTGAACTGGCTGTTTCAATGCAGATAAGCTAGTGTCGTTTGTAGTTTCCCCTTGAAAATCAGACGGGTACTTTCAGGCAATGACGCAACTAATCACGAGTTTGTTTTTTTCCCGAGTCATAAATCATGACGTAATATTTCGGTACGCTAGGTTCCGTCACAAAGAAGTATATAAAAAGAGAGAACACCAAAAATATCGATATCAACAGCTATGATGCAAAATTACTGAAGTTGAATGGAGTAGGATCTGGTAAATGAGAAGAATTTATTTCAAAATAAGAAGTGTCAAAGCATTAAAGAACATGCAAAATGATGAAAGTCCAGGAACTGATGGAATGACTGAGTGTTTTCAAATTTGTTTGGAGACAGTTAGGAGACTTCATTGCTGGTTCCATAAATGAAGGTTTTTCTCAAAGGTGAATTGTCAGTTACACAGAAGGAAGGAATCGTAAAATGATTGCCAAGAGAGGACAAAGAAAGGGAGTACTTAAAAATAGGGACCAATCACACTTTTTAATGTATGTTACAAAATAGGATCCACTTTGGCTAAAAGACTTAAAACAGTATAGTCAAAATTAACAAATGAAGAACAAAGTGGATTTATACCAGGAAGGTATCGAAGTGATCACTCATAGTCATTATACTGCATGATTCATCCTCTAGAACAAAAAACTTACCGGGCCTACTTTTGTCAATAGACTTTGAAAAGGCTTTTGATTATGTGAATTGGAGTTTTATGACAAAAGTTCTAAAAGCTTATGGACTTGGAAGAAATCTATGTCAAAGGATACCTAGTTTTTATAACAATGTAAAATCCTATGCAGTACTAAATGCCACATTATCTTAAAGTTTTTCTATCAAAAGAGGATGCCGTCAGGGTGATCCAATATCTCCATTTCTATTTATGTTGTGTGCAGAAACGTCGCATGTAAATTTAGAGAAGACAAAAGAATAATGGTATAAAGATGGTATAAAGGTGCAGAGTTTAAAATTAGTCATTTGCAGATGACACTTCGTTTTCTTTAGAAGAAGACTGAAAATCATTTGAACAACTATTTGAAATATCAAATGATTTTGAAAAATGTTCTAACCTGAAGATCAACTGTGAAAAGGTCTGTAACGTCCGGTTAAGAAAAAAAGACATTTTGGTGAGACATTTCTTAGCCTACAATAATTTGAACAACAACGTAGAGTTAGACAGCAGTAAAGAGATTACACCAGAATCTACTTTTTACAACAACAAATTTTATAATCTCCAATATTGACTTTTGTTTCAACAGTTGGACACCTGAGAAAGTGTTCTCTGTAAGAGATCTATTAGATAAAAACGGCAGATTTCTGAACCATGAAAATTTCACAAGGGAATGGAGACTAAAGGCAAATTATCTAAACTATTTGAGCTGCATGCAAGCAATTAAAGCCGATATACGAAAACGAAACTTATGTATTGACAGCAATGAAAGCAATGAAATGAGTACAACATTGCAGATAGGTACTGCAAGTAAAAGAGGATCAAAAGTTTGTTATGAATTATTACCTGATAAAGTGGAGATATTTAACATTAAACATTTTATGAAATGGGAACAGAAGTTGAACGTAGTTGTGGACTGGCAGATGGTATTAATGTTTGTCCTCACCTTGCTTTTTTTTAAATTATTTTTTAGGATCATCGTACTCAGGGAGGTTACCTTTGTGCTTACCTTTTTTGTGTCCCAGTTTCTACACCATCTTAATGGCCACAGAATCTGAAACAGTTTTTTTATAATGCGTTGATGATGTCGATGAGGATGGTAATCATGATGCTTATGAAAATCTATTTAGGATTGAGACTAGTGATAGGGCTGTACTCTACACTCACTATCATAATATATCCTGGCGTCAATCAGGCCCGAGAGATACAGACACCTGTGGTGCTGGTCAGAAGATTTGAGCCACACCCTCAATGACGCATTCTTGAAGTGATGAGACTCAACTATGTGGTCCCAGTCTTCCCAGTGAGCCCATAGCACGCCCAACTCTGGGTAAGAGCCAGTTAGAGCCAAAAATCCCCACAATGATTTTAGAAGGTACTAATGGGGATTAGAACCCACAACTTTCCAGTTGGTTGTCTGTTTAGCTGACCACTACATTTGGCAACTGGTCCTCACCATAATTTGGTTAATGATATAGAAATAAATAGTTGGTGTGTTACAGAACAACCGTCTTGTTTGCTTGATGGCTTTAGTCTTTGAAAAATGTGCATGTAAGAGAGAGAGAGAGAGAGAGAGAGAGAGAGAGAGAGAGAGAGAGAGAGAGAGAGACAGAGATATATAGAGAGACAGAGAGAGAGAGAGACAGACAGACAGACAGAGAGACAGAGCTAAATAGAGAGAGACAGAGACAGAGAGAGAGACAGGCAGACAGAGAGAGAGACAGACAGACAGAGAGAATCCTTTGCATCTCTTGATTTTGCTCAGAAATTGCGATTCGTTTCAATTAATACATACAGTCTCGATGTAGCGTGTTTACTGTAAACACATTGTATTAATGCAGATCTGTGGTTTCTCTTTTGAAAAAAACTCTATTTGATTTCAAAGAAAAGACTTTCAATGCAAGAGGGAAAAACAGTTTTTGTGCTCATACACACTGCAAATACTCCTTAACGACCCTCTTCCAATACGTCCCTCCTGATGCAATTTTCCAGTTTTTACAATGATTTTACAGCTGTTTTTCTTTAACTGCATTTTAGACTTGCAAGGTTAACGGCAGGTGTGTCATATGGCAGATGTGATGCGTCTAGTGTGTTGGCTGGTGACTGCGTGCTTGTCACCTCTCGCTTTCAGCTTGCATCACTGCTGCTTACAGTTATGCGAAAAGGAGAGCAGAATGCGTAAGTCTCTCTCTGTCAGTATATAGCCTCTTCATCAGCAAGTCCTACGTTATGCCTCTTTGTGGCGACATGTGGTAACTGAGTATCTCACGGACTCAAGCTAAAATTCGAGGGACTCGGAGCAGGTCTGGCCCTCAGACGTGCGGCATGCAGGCCCACTGGCGTGTGGATAAGCCCTGGTGTCCACGAACCAGACCCCCAGCTATGGGTAAATAGCTCGACTGCCTTGTGGACATCTCGGGAGAGAATAAGGCTAAGGGACTAAACCCTGAGAAAAATCACCCTGCTGCCTTGTAGAATGTTGTGAGAATGTCAAAGGCTAATGGAGAGACCATACACAAACCGATGGAAGGCATTAGGAAACCACCATCGCACTTTCCCAAGAAGAATCATGGCCAGACAAAACAAGGAAAATAAGGATAACGACATAAATATGGGCTCCTATGGAGCACCTTCGTCTGGTAGTGACCGTCATGCTGCACAGGTGACACCAGACCGTCAGCAAACTACTGCGTTAAATCTCAAGAAAAATACCAAAATCGCAACATGGAATGTTAGGACATTGTTGCAAAAAGGTAAACTAGACAATCTCAAAATGGAAATGGATAGGCTTAACATTAGTATTTCAGGACTAGGGGAAGTGAGATGGAAGTGGGCAGCCATGACAACATCAGGATAGCATACAATAATATACTCCAGTGGAAACTCACATGAAAGAGGTAGAAAGAAATCTAGGGAGAGCTAGACAACAGAAGGTCTTCAGAGAAGTAACCCCCTTTAGACAAGTGTTTCGGCCCTGAATTCCTTACACTCTCGGGGGGCCGGGCCACATCCAGGTCATGACTCCTGGATGCCCTTCTGCTGTTGTCTATTTTTTTTTTTTCCCACGCCGGGGATCGAACCTGGGCGATTCTGCGCTTCAGAACTGCGGTACGCGGTTTTACCAATGTGCTAACGGGGCACACATCATCTGTAGGGAATTTAATCCTTATGAAGTTCACTTTTTTCGTTCCTCCTTGCCCAGATCCAGCTTGAGCTCCTTTCTGCTGCCTCTGCCATCGCTTTAAGGGCTCTAGTCCTCTTCTTCCCAGAAATGGCGAGTTGTTTCATGAGATCATAAGCGGAGGTGCCCACAAACCCTCTTGCCCCGACCTCTATGGCGAAGATTTTGACCCGCAGACCTGCTTTCTTCAGAGTGCTGGCAAGACCGGCGTATTTTTCGGTCTTGTAGATATGTGCTTCTTCCATTCTGCTTTCGTATGGCACAGTGAGTTCTATCAGAATCACTTGTTTCGAGGAGTCAGAGTGGAGAGCGATGTCTGGTCTCATGCCTGTCTTGCTGATGACATCTGGGTAATTTCTCCACTCTGGGAGGTCTGCTGTACACTCCCAGTCGACTGCTCCATCCAGAAGTCCCTTTGGCAATGTGCTGGTTGTCATAGCACTTTCGGGCCAGACCTGTTTCCCTCCTGCTTTGTAGAACGTTGTCATAGCAATTGGTGGGTTTGGGGTCATGGTTTTTTCGCTAACCACATCTGTGATCACTTTCAGAACTTGGTTGTGCCTCCATGTATACCTTCCTTGGGCTAGCGCTACTTTGCAAGAGCTTAGGACATGTTCCACTGTTTGTTTCTTCTGACAGAGCGGACATGCTGGGTCGTCTGCTTTCCCCCATTTCACTAAGTTTGCATTCGAGGGGAGCAGGTCATATACAGATCTGAGGAGGAAGCTTATCCTTAGAGGAGCCATGTGCCACATATCGTTCCAGCTGAGACTTCTTTGGAGTGCACTGTCCCATGTTGTCCATTGCCCCTGTTGACCTTGCTGGACTGCCTTCTGCACTCTTTTGACATCTTCTTCTTCCTTCAACTCCTGTATGATCATGTCTCTTTTTTCCTTCCCTTTGGCTTTGGACCACCACTGCATTTTTGTTGCTCCCAGTCCCTGTCTGTTGGTTTGCGTGTGTCCAATTATTTCTTTGATGCTGAGGTTTCTCTTGGCATTGTTTACAGCCTCTTGGACTTTCCACTTTCTGCCAGTTCTCAGCTTTGGATGAACTGATCTCACGATATTGTCTTCCGATTCCTCCAGCATGCTCAACAGTCTTGCTTTTCCAACTTTGTATTCCTCCACTATGGATTTGAGAGGTAGCTTCAGCATTGCTTGACGACAGTAGAATGCAACATCAGTGAGACCAGGTGGGACACCGAGCCATTTTCTTGTGTATTTGTTGATTTTGGCTTCCATTGCTTCGACTGTGCTGGTGCAAATGTCATAGATTAGCAGTGGCCACAGCAGTGGCCACAGTAAGCCCCATAATTGACAGGGACAAATCAAAAGCAGTTAGAGATACTGGGCTGTGTCAGACAGAGTTTTGCTGGTTAGCCATTTAATATCATCATCATTCAGGTGTATGCACCAACATCCACAGGTACTCAGGAGGAAATTGACAACTTCTTCGAAATATTAGGATGGTCAATGCACAATGTAAATCACAAAAAGTTGCAATAATAATGTGAGATTTTAATGCTAAAGTGGGACAGGATAGGGTTGAGGATATAGTTGGACCTCATGGCCTTGGTGCACAAAATGAAAGGGGAGCGAAACTTGTAGAATGGACACAGATGAATGAGTTCATAGTTGGAAACACCTGGTTTGAGCAGCCCAACAGAAGAAAATGGACTTGGATGAGTCCAGGAGATAATACCAAAAATCATATTGACTTCATGCTGATCAATAAAAGGATTTATAAATTCTTTGCTGACAACAAAAACGCTACCAGGCGCAGACTGCAACAGTGACCACAATCCTGTATTGGGAAAATTTAGGCTGACATTAAGGCAAAGGAAACAAACCAAAAGTAACATCAAACTAAATCTTGGACTCTTAAAGACAGATGAAGTGATACGTAAAAAAAATTAACGTACATGTTCAAAACAATTTCAGTGCTCTGAAGACGTTGGTGACAGTGAGGAACAATGGACAAAGTTGAGAAACGCAATAAATGAAGCTTGTGAAGAAATAACTAGCGTAAATAGAACAGCAAAAGACGAACTGGATGACAAAAGAAATTCTAAGCTTGATGGAGGAACGGAAGAAGGCAAAGAGAAACGAGAAGATATAAAGGAAGATAAACAAAGAAATCAGGAATAGGTGCAATGAAGCTAAGGAAGGTTGGCTGAAAACAGAATGCAAAGAAATAGAAGACCAACACAAAACGGATCCTCAGGGTATGTACAGAAGAACTGAAGAAATTGTCCACAGGTAAAAGACATGCACATCAACTGGTTGCTGAAAACCGAAAGATGGTACGCTTATCATGGAAAAAGACAAAATATTAGACAGATGGGGAGAGTACATTAAAGACCTTTTTGAAGATGACAGAAACGAAGAACACATTATAAGAAAGAACGTTGAAGTACCACCCATGATGACAGATGAAATTAGAGCAGCACTGAAAAAGATGAACCCAGGAAAAGCCCCATGACCAGACAATATTACTACAGAGATGGTTGAAGGTCTGGAGGAATTTTGTATTGACAAAATAACAGTCCTCCTAAATGGGATTCATGACACTGGAAAAATCCCCAAAGATATGTCAAAATCAATTTTCATTGCACTTCCAAAAAAAAACAGGGGCTGTAGAATGCGAATTCCAGCGCACAATCAGCTTGATGAGTCATGTAACAAAATTCCTAATAATCATGATGAGAACAAGGAATAGAATCAAAAGTGAAATAGCAGAAGAACAGTGTGGATTTGTGGAAGGGAAAGGAACTATTAATGCCATATACATCCTAACTACTATCATAGAGAGGTCAACTGAAATGAATAAGGATTTATATTTATGCTTTGTTGATTATACCAAGGCTTTCGATTGAGTAAAACATGAAGAATTGATCAACACTTGAAAGACTCAATTTTGATGGAAAAGATCTCCGAATAATCAGAAATATGTACTGTGAACAAACAGCTGCAATGAGAATGGAAAACGATATTAGCTCTTTCCAAAATATCAAAAGAAGAGTCAGACAAGGTTGTGTTTTGTCACCATATCTGTTTTCACTTTACAGTGAAAACATCATGAGAAACCTAGAAGAAGACTTTGGATTAAAGGTTGGAGGAAAATGATAACAACATTCGATACGCAGATGACACCGTGCTAACTGCAGAAAATGAAAGGGACCTACAAAACCTTGTGAATATACTAGAATATAGAAAGCAAAGGTAAGGGGTTGGAACTAAACAGCAAGAAGACTGAAGTCATGGTGATCAGTAAAAAACATAAAATCGTCTCATGCCAAATAACAGCAAATGGCACAACCTTGAGACAGTTTGATGAGTTTAAATATCTGGGAAAGATGATTTCACCAGACGGCAGATGCACATTAGAAATATCCAGCAGAATCAGCCGAGCAAAAATAGCATTCAAGAAGAAGAAAGCATCCTTACCAACACATGCCTATCAATTAACATCAGGAAGAGAGTTCTTGAATGTTATACAGAACTGATAATGCTATATAGTTGTGAGGCATGGATGTTCAACAAGCAAAGCCAGAGCAAGATTCAGGCAGCTGAGATGTGGTTTCTAAGAAGAATGTTGAGAGTTCCATGGACAATAAAGAAAGCAAATGAGACAGTCTTGATGGAGGCAAACACAAGAGGATCATTGATAAGGAAGATTGGGAAAAGACAGGCAACATTTAGAGGACATTTTATGA
>JAPXFY010001463.1:30000-32500 GCA_030674185.1 Monoplex corrugatus | reverse complement strand
TATAAGAAAGAACTTTGGAGGACCACCCATAATGAAAGATGAAGTTAGAGCAGCATTCAAAAAGATGAAACCGGGAAAAGCCCCTGGACCAGACATTACTACAGAGATAATTGAAGCCCTGGAGGAATTTGGTATAGAAAAAATAACAGTCCTCCTAAATGAAATTTACAACACTGGGAAAATCCCCAAGATATATCAAAATCAATTTTCATTGCACTTCCAAAGAAGACAGGGGCTATAGAATGCAAACTCCATCACACAATCAGTTTGATGAGTCATATAACCAATATCTTGTTAAGAATAATCATGAGGACAAGGAATAGAATAAAAGGAGAAATAGCAGATGAACAATGTGGATTTGTGGAAGGGAAAGGAACTGTTAATGCCATATACATCCTAAGAACTATCATAGAGAGGTAAATCGAGATGAACAAGGATTTATATCTATGCTTTGTTGATTATATAATAATAATAATTACAATATTTATATAGCGCAAAATCTTGATAAAATCAAATCTAAGCGCTGAAACACACACACACGCACGCACGCACACACACGCACGCACGCACGCACACACACGCACTCACGCACACACACACACACACACACACACACACACACACACACACGCACACGGCTATAAATGGGGAGAAAGAATAAAAGCAATGGAAAATTATAGAGAGCATATTATATACAAATATATATTGCAATGTGATTCCCCTCCGAGTGGAGACAGGCTGCAGAGGGGATTGAGTGAGGTCAGGATTTTATGCAGAGGAGAAAGGGTGAGTTTTGAGAGCGGACTTGAAGGAGACAAAAGTAGGTTGCTGACGGACTGAGAGAGGAAGTTTGTTCCAGGAGAGCGGACCAGAAACAGAGAAGGCTCGTGGACCATAGGTATTGAGCTTAGTGCGTGGAAAGCGAAAAGTCAGAGGATCGGAGGCAGAGCGGAGGGTACGTGAGGGAAGATAGATCTCAAGTAGGCTTGACAGGTAATCGGGGGCTGCGTTATTGAGGCTTTTGTAGCACATGGTGTCTAGTTTGTACTGTATGCGCTTTGATACAGGGAGCCAGTGAAGTTGCGCCAGGAGAGGAGATATGTGGTCAGCTTTTTTCTTTTTGAGTACGAGGCGTGCAGCATTGTTTTGAATGCGCTGTAGGATGTGAGTGGTGGAGGCAGGAAGACCGGACAGGAGTGAATTGCAATAGTCATTGCGAGACATTATGAAGGAGAGAACGAGTTTTGCAGTTGTTTCCACAGAGAGATACTTCCTGATCAGGCTTATATGATGGAGGTGATAGTAGCAAGATCTGGCAGTTTGAGAAACAAAGTTGTTCATGGAGAGGGAAGAGTCAATGCAGACACCAAGGTTTTTAGCTGAATCAGAAATTGGGACTGATGTGTTACATAATGGGAGAGAAAGAGGAGGCAGCTGAGAAAGTTCTGACGGGTGCCAATGAGGATAGCTTCTGTCTTGTCATCATTTAGCTGAAGTTTGTTGTATGTCATCCAATTTTTAATGTCTGAGTAACACTCAGTGGTGCGAGTCAGGAGGCGCTGTATATTGTCAGGTGAGTCACTGTCTTGAAGTTGGGTGTCATCAGCATAGAAGTGGTGTTTTATAGAGTGGGAGTTGATGATGGTGGACAGGGGGGAGATGTAAAGAGTGAAAAGAACAGGGCCAAGGATAGATCATAGTGGAACACCACAGGTCAGGTATGCAGGTTGAGAGTAAGTGCCATTGATGAGAACAGTTTGTTTTCTGTTTGATAGATATGAAGTGAACCAGGAGAGAGCAATGTCAGAGATGCCAAAAGTATGATGAAGTCTAGAAAGGAGAATACCATGATGAATGGTATCAAAGGCTGCAGACAGATCAAGGAGTGTGAGGAGAGAGACTTTGCCAGTATCAGTTGCAAGGAGGAGATTGTTGACAATGTGTAGCAAGGCAGTTTCAGTGCTATGGCACTGGCGGTAGGCTGACTGGAAAGGATTGAGGAGATTGTTGGCAGACAGGTGAGAGTTCAGTTGGTTGAGGACAACTTTTTCAATGAGTTTTGACAAGAAAGAGAGATTAGAGATAGGCTGGTAATTTTTCAGTTCATTTGGGTCTAAATTGTATTTCTTGAGGAGAGGGTGAACAATAGCAGACTTGAAAGAATCTGGGACAATTCCAGTTTGGAGAGAAGTGTTGATGATGTCAGTGATGAATGGGAGGAGCGTAGGGAGACAGTCAGAGTAGAGAGAACCTGGAAGAGGATACAGTTCGCAGGTTTTGAACGACATGGATCTGATAGTGTTGAGAATTTCTTCTTGTGAGACTGGGGTAAAAGTAGTAAGAGGTGTGCCAGAGAAGGAAGGGTCAGGTGGGCATGGTTGACAGGGTGTCCTGTCAAGCCTGTCACGAAGAGTTTGTATTTTGGTGGTGAAATACTTGGAGAATACAGATGGGAGTTCTTCATTTGTGTGTTTTGTTGGGAGAGGTAAATCTTTTCGTG
>JAPXFY010001463.1:0-25000 GCA_030674185.1 Monoplex corrugatus | reverse complement strand
GACTTTAGACCTGTAGCCTTGACCTCCATAGTAATGAAATGCTTTGAACGGATAGTCTTACGCCAGGTACAAACCCAGACACAGCGCTCTCTTGACCCTTTTCAGTTTGCATACAAACAAAACAGATCCACTGATGACGCAACACTCACTCTTTTACACAACGCATACACTCATGTAGAAAAGCCAGGCTCTTTCGTACGCATTCTATTTGTAGACTTCTCTTCAGCATTCAATACTATTCAACCTCATCTCATGGCACTCAAACTCCTCAAACTCAATGTTTGTCCTAAGCTCATTCTCTGGATAATAGATTTTCTTATTAATCGTTCTCAAACTGTCTCTTTTCATCATACACTCTCTGACTCTCGTTCCACCTCAACGGGCGCTCCTCAGGGTACAGTCCTCTCTCCTGTCCTCTTTACTCTCTACACCAATGACTGCTCTGGCACTGATCTCACTCCTGTTATAAAATATTCAGATGACACAGCAATCCAAGACCTCTCCAACTCAGACACAACATTCAACCAAGAAGTAGTTAAGTTCACTACCTGGTGTACAGACAACTTTTTAGATCTAAATGTTAGAAAGACCAAGGAGATGATCGTGGATTTCCGGAGAGAGCCCGGTGTGATCCCTGACCTTTTTATCAATGGTGTGAAAGTTGAGCGTGTGAATGAGTATAAGTATCTTGGAATGATTCTTGACAGCAAACTCACCTTTGATACAAACACGCAAATAATACACAAAAAATGTCAGTCACGCCTTTTCTGTCTTCAAAAACTTAGGTCTCTGCGTATGAATGAGTCCATTCTTGGTAATTTCTATCGTTGTTTTATTGAATCTGTCTTAACTTTTGGATTTTTGTGCTGGTTTGCTGGTCTGAGTGTGAAGAATAAGAGAGTGTTGGACAGGGTGGTGAAGGTGAGTGGCAAAGTAGTGGGAGTACAACAGAGGAGCATTAATGAACTATATGAGTGTCGTATTGTGAGCAAGGCGAGAATGATCTTAGGTGAATCCACTCACGTGCTAGCTAAGCATTATGAGCTCTTGCCATCATTAAAAAGGTACAGAACTCTGAAATGTTCCACCAACAGAGCAAGAATGTCTTTTGTAAATAGGTCAGTTGAGTATCTGAACAAGATTGGAGTGTGAGTGACTAAAGGAGTGTGAGAGAGCGGGAGTTATGTAATTGTTTGTCTATTGCAGAATTTTACGATGAACATGTACTGAATTTCTCTAAAGAGACATTAAAGTGATCTTGAATCTTGAATCTTGAATCTTGACAGAGAGGTTGGAAGATGTACTTGCGGCAACAAGAGATAGAAACATGGAGGGCCATGATCACCAACAGCCATATGGCAAGGTCCGAATGGGTCATGCAACGCAAAAACACCCCCCACCCACCTTTGCATCCCCCCCTACCGTGCAATTCGGTTTGTAAACAAGGTAACTGATGACTGGGTCCGAATGGGTCATGCAATGCATGCACCCCCCCCCCCCCTCACCTTGCTTAAAGAATTGACTGTCGACTGGTGTCGGGAGCTTGGGAGATGTGAGTGTCCCAAGACTGGCGAGGCTTTGGTGCTCCGGGTCACATCCGCAGCCTCATGGTGTTTCTTGTTAACGTACACACCTCCAGGATGGGTCTTGTATCCCACAAGAAGATCCACACCAGGGGATACAGGACCAGTATGCCTACCTATCAGTTAGATCGACCAGAGAGTCCATCATCCATTATCACAGACAGACTACTCCATATGCTCTCCATCCAAATCTGCCGGTAAGTATTTGTCAGACTCCTTCAGCCTACGCAAAACTCTATACACTGGCAAGGTATCAAAATGGGGAGGATAAAGGGGAAAAGGGAAAGGGGGAAGGGACATATGAAACATTAAGCTGAAAGGACTGGAGTATTGTAAAAATGGGCAGCCAACAGACAACAGTTTTAATGTTGTGAGCTGGGATTGAACTCAAGACATCAGATCTTGAGTCTACAGATCTATCAGAGCCAAGCAGTAAACTGTGACCTGACTAAAGGTTGAACTCACGACCCTAGCGTCGTCACCACGGGACCATATCCATGTGGGCTAACTGGGCAACTGAAAAAACAAACAAGCAATTACACAAAACATTACGACAATAAACAACAGCAAAAACCGATCAAATACAAATACAACTTACGTTACTGACAAATGATTTCATCATCATCATCATGTGCCCTGCCACATGGTGTTTGGCAATCATGGCTCGCCGTACTAATCTATCCCTTGCCGCTGCAAGTACATCTCCCACCCTCTCCGTCCTCAGCCACCCTGCAGGTCCGCCCAATATTTTCACACTGGGTCTACCTGATGTTCTCTTTCCCTCCAGCTTTTCTGTTGTGACCAGGTGCTCTTCTTCCACTTTCCTCGTGAAATGTCCTATAAGTGTTGTCTTTTCCTAACCTTCTTCATTAATGATCTTCTTGTGTCTGCTCTCCATCAAGACTGTCTCGTTTGTTTTCTTTGCTGTCCATTTAACTCTCAACATTCCCCGTCCCTACACACCTGTCTATAATTAGGAAAATATTGTCTTCACCGAGTTGATAGACAGCTGAGCATTTGGGCATTGACAGGGGGGGGGGGGGGGTTCTGTAATGTGAGACGAGTTTATACAGAATAGCTAGTTGTTTTGTGATTCAGACCTTTAATTAATTATTTATTAACTTTATATGTTTGTTCCTTTTTTATATGTATGTTCCTTTTTTGAAGGTAAGATACACATGTCATTTACATTAGGTAGGGCCTCAGAATCTGGCCAGCTCATGGGTTTATGTTTAACTGCCTGCTACGAGATAACCTCGTATCTATTTCCGGTGTTCTGTGCGCCAACATACGAGAGCATCTCGTATCTTTTTCGTCATCGGATTTTGACGGTCTACGAAGGGAAGGAACACTGATAATGGTTCCTGGCCATTGTAGACACAGTAAAGAGACAGTTATATCCCTTTGACCAGTCAAGCGACCGCAGTAAATGGCTGAGCAGTGGACAGAACAGTGAACCTACCAAAAAAGCTAGATTTTATCAAGTTTACATCTGGACTGTGGTCCCCCCAGGTATACATGGAGTATTGCAAAGAAAAACATTTACTGGCTGTTATGTGAATTCTAGATGTTTTTCCTGTTATTCAGTAAACAACTGCACCAATTTCCAGTGTTTTCTGTGGTTTTATGTGTCATTTTTTGTACAAAATGTACATTATATCCACCTCTATCAAAATGATTACCAACAAAATCAAGTTCTACTTACACCAAATCATAGCCAGGGGTATAACCAAAAAACATGTGTGTGTGGTGTGTGTGTGTGTGTGTGTGTGTGGTCTGTGTGTGTGTGTCTGTGTGTCTCTGTGTCTATGTCTGTGTCTGTGTGTGTGTGTGTGTGTGTGTGTGTGACCCCCGTGTTGTTCATGCTGCTGTAGGCATCACCGAAAAGACCTCTCCGAGCTCCAGGCCTGGGCGATGAGTTTGGCAATCCTGGGTTGCCCAGTCCTCAGGATCCCCATCTTGGCCTCGCTGACGTCATCCAAGGGAATGCTACGCAGTACGTTTTGCTATCAGCTTGGCTGTGGGAGCTTCTGAAAAGTGACGTGATACGCCTTAGGTGGTTTCACCCTGGATTTGTGTATAGTGTACTCTCTAGTCTCCTCTTTTCCCAAAGGTACCCTCAAGGCAGGAATAACAGCACCTATACACTAGGACTCCAAGGTAAAGTGGAAGGAAAGAGAAACAGAGGACGGCCACCTGCATCACTTGCTAGAAACATCACAAACATCAGTGGCAAGAAACTCCAGGAGGTGGTCAGACTTAGCCAAGATCGAGAGTGCTGGAGGCAACTTGTGAGGACATCATGTGCAGCAGCCAACACTGTTCCCGGTGACGCCGACAGGTGAGACAGGTGAGATACACTAGGATCATAGAACGATTAGCACTTCAGTTGTATTTCACAGTACGAGAGAGAGCTTCCTCATATTGGACAAAATGACGATAGCTTGCCCAGAAATCCTTCATATGCAGAGTAGCCTATGTATATGTATACATATACACATACATACGTACTTACATACATACATACATGTACATACATACATATATACATATATACATATACACATACATACGTACTTACATACATACATATATACATATATACATACATACATACATACACACACACATATATATGTATGTATGTATGTATGTATGTGTGTGCATACATACATATGTATACATACATGTGTATACATATATATAATCACATATGTATATACATGTATATGCACACACATACATACATACATTATAAAACACACACACACACCAGAAAAAAAAACACGAAAAAGGAATAACACGTATTTGATACAACCAAACAAGACAGGCGCAAATTTTCGGCCAACTGGCCTTTGTCAAGCGTGAGATCACAAACAAACAAACACCAGATTTAAAAATTAGGAAAAAAAGACTAAAACTTCCCTGCTGCTCCGTCCAGTGTGAGAAAAGGAGTAGGCGTGAAGGGGCAGAAGTTGACGGGACCTACCAAACAATGGCACCATCACAATGACTGGAACCATCAAATGAGTAGCGAGCATGCCAACTGTTATGTTGTGGGATGGGTATTTGAATGAGACAGACAGACAGACAGGGAGGAAAAGAGATAGAGAGTGAGAGAGAGAGAGAAACAGAAAGAGAAAGGGAGGGGGAGAGAGGGGAGAGAGGGGAGAGAGAGAGACCAGACAGACAGACAGACAGACAGAGAGGGGGACAGACAGATAGAGGGAGGCAGAGAGGGATAGAGAGAAGTAGAGACAGACAGACAGAAACAGAGGTGGAAAGAGAGAGGAGGATAGAGAGAGGGGAGAGAGAATGCGAGAGAGAGAGAGAGATAGAAAGCGAGACAGACAGACAAACAGACAGACAGACAGACAGACAGGTGGAGAGAGAGAAAAACTTTCCTGTCTGAGGGATGACCTTTGACCCCAGAGTTATCCTTGTCTGACCAAATGAGCCAATAGATCATCAACATCAACATCATCATCATCACTACCATCATCATCTCATCATCGTCGTCGTCATCGTCTTCAGCATCGTTGTCATCGTCGTTGTCATCATCGTCGTCATTATCATCATCATTATTTTCGTCATCGTCATCATCATCATCATCATCATCATTGTTATTATTGTTGTTGTTGATGTTGTTATTGTATAATTATCATCATCATTATCATCATCATCATCATCAGTAGTAGTAGTAGTAGTAGGAGCAGCAGCAGCAGCAGTAGTAGTAATAGCAGTGACAGTGACAGTAGTATCTGATCCACTTCTGGATAAGCGTGAATCTGTAAGACAGAAAATACTGTAGAAATATGTACACATTCATGCCTGGTGTTTGTAAGTCATTCAGAAACAAATATACACATCAGGCAAAAAAAAATTAAATGTCCTGGAAAAAATGTGACGAAGCATGCGAAAATAAGCTTAAGCTAAGCCGAAAAATCCCACAACGATTTTTGAAAGGGTCTGATAGGGAATCGAACCCACAGCCTTCCAGTAGGTAGTCTGATGCGTTAACCACTACACCACAGCGACTGGTTTATTTGGTTATTTCAGTTTCATGTCTTTTCTGCCTTCTTTATATATATATATATATATATATATATATGTGTATATATATATATATACATATGTGTGTGCGTGTGTATATGTGTGTGTATATATATATATATATGGAGAGAGAGAGAGAGAGAGAGAGAGATGAAGCAGCATGTGAACAGAAAAGACAACAAGCCGACGTAAAATTTTCCCAAATTACATACATATATACATATTATGTTTTGCACAAATACAGTGGAGTCTGTGGCCTCGTGGATAAAACAGTACCCTAGGGCGCGATAAACCAGGGTTCGGTTCCCGAGCAGACAGAGATGTCCCTCTACTGGACCTTGACTGGTGGGCTGGGTGCTAGGCCTTCTGGATGAGACTAGCAACCAAGATCCCGTGTGTAGCATGCACTTAGTAAAGGTCAGGCATCCCATGGCAAGAAAGGATTTGTCCCTGGTGAAGATCTGTAGAAAAAATCCACAATCAGAGGTTAACGGTTAACTCTTTGACTCCTGCACTTTGTCCTGTAGGAAGCTGGTGAATAAAGTGACTGAGACAGAGGGTTAAGTTTTTTTGTAGTTGGTGAATAGCTTGCTGGAATCAAAGGGTTTAACCCTCTAGAGCCTGAAAGTACTTTTAGACTAGGGAAAATTATTTCTTATGAAAAAACACCATTAGATACAACAAAGAAACACGTTTTCGATGTTATTTTTAATTAAAGTGAAAAAATGACAAAGTTAGAAAAATTATCATATATGATAAGAGCGGCTTTTGCGGTACCAAGACCGATCTTATCATATATGATAAATTGTTTCTGGAACAGCAGTTCATTGCAGGTTTATTCAGCTAACTGTTTTCAAATTTCTAATCAATGCAGTTCATTTCTGTTCAAGCGTTTTTTGTGCTAGATTTCATAGTTATTTGAGCAGATGGAACTCCGCAAAGCAGTTTCTCTCCTTGTTGAAGCAAAGGCTCACTTTGCACTTTCGGCAGAAGACGTAGGTCAGGCTCTGGTAGTATCTGTTTTTGCACGATGTCCTGGCGCTGTTCCATTGGGGCAGGTGGGCAACATCATCCAGACGGACATCAGGGGTGGGAACAGACTGTCTGGCAGTCTTGGCTGGAGGTGGTGACGTCACACAGCCGCTCGGGCGACCAACTGCATTCTTCATCAGCACCAGGGCATCAGCAATCTGGCTCTGAAAGATGCTGAGCTTTACTGACTTCAGGTTCAGCAGCGCGCAGTCCCTCTTGTACCACAGCCAGCTGTTAACAACAGCAATTGCGATGGTCTGATAGAAAATGTACATGTATAAACGCCTCGACTTTAGCGGGAACTTGTGGAGGTTTGTGAGGTTGTCAAGCAGATCCACCCCACCCATAAATTTGTTGTACTCTTTGATGCTGGCAGGCTGGGGAATGGTGACTTTCTGTTTCTGCTTTTTGTCGTATTGTGATGCCTCACCTTGAGGTTCCACGCCCACATAGGTAGAGACAGTGTCCACAGTCTTGTTGTCAAACCAGCGCACACCTACAACATTCGACATCAGTTCTACCTTGACATCACAGGCTCCCCTTCCTTCCTGCTTCAGCTCCTTCTCAGACTTCAGGCTGAGGCCTTTGAACCTGTTGGCTCGAAAGGTTCCGACAAAGTAAATGGATTTGGCTTTCAAGGCTTGAATAAGAGGCAAGTTGGAAAAGAAGTTGTCAGCAAAGACTTTATAGTTTAAATCTCTCTGAAGACCTCGTGTCATCTTCATGACTACTTCCCCTCCAAGACCAAGACCTCCAGGCATTCTTCTCTGTCCATCCACTGATCATTGATAAACCCGAAAGTCATCCTGGCCTCCACTCATCTCCACTGCTGTCAGAAGGGTCAAAATCACTCTGATCACCAGCAACAAACCGGCAAACGTTTGTCACTGGAACTCGTGTTGTCATGCTGAAAACAGATAAAAGATCCAAACTTTACTGACTTTTCTTTACAGATTACATATGATATGCAACATTCTAACAGACAAACACTAAAAAAATCATTCCTGAATCAAAGGAATCATTCAAAGCAACAATCTGTGTTAGCTTTTCTACAGCTAGAAAAGGGCACTTGCAACCTTTAACGCCGCTCTTATCATTTCTGATAAATGGTGGACGAGTTGTCTTTTCCTGAAGTTTCCACAAAGGCCGTTCTTATCACATATGATAAACCGTTTTTATGTCATTTTTATGACTAACATTAATCTGCTTCATACAAAATTATCATATGCTTGAAATCTACATACAACTGTGCATTTATTAAGCCCAATTAAAAATAAATGTGTACTCACGTGTTTGTGTACCAGAGGCTCAAAAACAGGGGACTGTAAGGAAGCTGGTAACTGCTAGCGGTCAGTGAAGAAAAGGAAGTGTGAGGAATAACAGACACGGCGCCAGGGTGTGGGGGCATCGTGTTAGTGTAGTCCTTGCCTGTCTGGAACCGGATATTCCAGGCGGATGCATCAGGTTATCACTAAAGTTGCGCTACAGACGCTTGATTTTGGATTTATCATATCTGTAGTGGTCGGCGCTAGAGGGTTAAACTAAAACACGCATACTGGGGAACAAAATAAATAAATGAATAAATAAACAAATATGTAAATACATAACTAATAAGTAAATAAATAAAATCAATCAATAAATCAATGAATAAATAAACAAATATGTAAAGATATAATAAATAAATAAATGAATAAATAAACAAATATGTAAATACATAATTAATAAATAAGTAAATAAATGAATATATCAATTAAAAAGAGGGGATAGGGAGTGGCGTCGCACTATGGGGACGTCGTTTTTTCATCGAGAGAGTAGCCTGCATTTAACGCAGCAGCATTTTGTTGTAACCAACAAAGACATGAACCGCACCCAATCCAATTTAGTGTGACTGGTTAGTTTACTGACACAAGTTGTTGCAGGGACTCCTTTGGTGGGTGGCCCAATGGCAGCTTACATCTGGTTTTCCTGGGCTTCTTGGCACTGGGACTCGAATGAATGAGAGGCGTGAAATCAACACCACTGAAGTGATGAGGAAGTTGGGATCATCGTCATCGTCACCGATCCCATAGACTGGCCGTCTGTCGGGGCGCCTCCGAAGACTTGACAACAACCTTTCTCCACTCCTCCCTGCTCTCCACTTTCCTTAGGGTATCCCTCAGCTCCAGGCACGTTCACTCTCGAGTATTATCTTCCCATCTCTTCTTTTGTCTGCCTCTTTTCCTTCCTCCCGAGGCTGTGCATTGCAGGATTGTCTTGGCAAGGCCGGATGATCGAGTGATGTGTTCATACCATGTTAGTTTGCGTCGTCTTACTAAGGTCAAGAGGTCAGTGTAAGGCCCGATTTCATTTTGAATTCTTCTTTTGACTTCGTCATTTGTGATGCGATCTCTGTATGTGACGCCGAGAAGTTTACGAAAGCATCTCATTTCAACAGCCCTGATCCTTCTTTCCATATCCACTGTTAAGGTCCATGATTCGCAATCGTATAAGAACATTGACATGACCAGGGAACGCATTAGTCTGATCTTTGAGATGGTTGCGATGTTACTGTTGTTCCATTTGGTTCTGAGCTTGGTCAGTTGGGATAGGAAAATCAAAATTAAATTACAAAAAAAAAAATTGGTCGCAGATTTAGGCAGACACAAGAAGATCATTGATAAAAGAAGATTCGGCAAAGACAAGCAATATTTATTTAAAGTACATTTTATGAGGAAAGGGGAATTAGAGCACTGGTCACAACAGGAAAGCTGTGGTCCGGGGGAAGAGAACACCAGGTAGACCCAGGATGAAATATATTGGACGGACTTGCAGGGTGGCTGAAGGAGGACAGAGCGGGTGGAAGATGTACTTGCAGCGACAGGGGATAGATTTGTGTGGAGGGCCATAATCGCCAACGCCATTCGGCATGGGCACATTATGATCATGGTGGTGGTGGTAGTGGTGGTGGTGGTGGTGGTGATGATGATGGTGATGATGATGACGATGATGATGATGATGATGATGATGATGATGATGATGATTCCAACCCAAAAGGGGAGGTGGGGTTACATCCATTCACTCCAACTAAAACAATCGTCAACATCAGTATGTGGCATGTAATGACGAATGCTGAGTCAGAGAGACACACACAACTGACCACTACGAAAGTAATGTGACAACAGTGCATGCTCTCCTCAAGTGGGTGGCTCTACGGCGATCTGACACAGAATAACTGTCTTACAAACTCCTGATGTTCAAACCACAATAGAGCCACCAACGTGTGGTGATGTGTCAGAGAGCTGGATGGAACAAACATGGAGGAGGTATTTATCATGACATTTTAGAAATTAGAATAAGATCGCTTATCTAGGAGTGAGGTGGGGGTTGAGCGGACGAGGTTTGACAGGTCTGTACATTAGGACAATATAAACACAATCGAATACACACTCGTAAACGCCAACATGTGGAGTATGATGCTACATGCTGAATCAGTCATTACTGAGTACAACTGAAGTTATGTGGCCACAGTGCATGGTCTTCTCATGTGGGTGACTAAACTACTACCTGACAAAATGTATAAAAGAAGAAGAGGAGGAGGAGGAGGAAAGAGAAGAAGAAGAAAAAGAAGAAGAAGAAAAAGAAGAAGAAAAAGAAGAAGGAGAAGAGGAGGAGGACAAAGAGGAGGACGGAGAGGAAGAAGAAAAAGAAGAAATAAAAGAAGTAAAAGAAGTAAAAGAAGAAGAAGAGCAGCAACAACAACAACAACAACAACAGCAACAACAACAACAAACGCAGGGCTACACTTTATTTGGTTTCGTCTCTTTGCCGAACAATGACCAAAACGTTTCTCGGAATCGAGACCCCATGGTGTAATAGATAAAGAAATTGAAGGTGGAGTTTATGAACGTGGTGATATCCACGATCCAGATGAAAGTCAAGTAGAGATTATGATGGCGATGCCCAGCATTCAGTTCTTTGAAGAACAGAATGGTGAAGCGAAACAGACCATTGGGTGTGACACAGACAATAAACAGCAGGGAACAGCCGATCAACATTTTAGTCAGCGCCACTTCTCGATCAGATACAGATGAAGACTTTCCAGCCCGCCACGTCATCACCTGACGCAGTTTGACGATAGTAATTATCGTCGTCGTTGTCACCACGCCTATCGAAAACGCGTGTATACCCACGCCAAACACGAAACTGTCTATGTAATTAATCAACTCCATATGGGTTCTGTAAAATTCACCGATAATCTCTCTATTCATAGCTGTGCCCGAGACTGGATCGTACACGCAGCCGATACTGTATTTGAACACCACCACGAAGTACAGACCCAACACCACGATATAGATACAGACAATGATGACAGCCATCGTTCTTGTGCGCAACAATGTCTGAAACTTAAGGGGACTAACGACGCAGATGCATCTCTCAAAGGCACAGATGGCAGACAGGATCTGGGAAATAAAACCGAAGCCGAAAAAAGTGATGAAATTGTAGTTGGCCATAAAAGTCTCCATGGGACCGAACTTCACGTTTGTGTTGAATTTCAGAGGCAGCTGTTCACCATACAGAAAGATAGCCTGTGTCAAGTAGAGCACGTCAGCTAGAGACAGCGCGAATAAACACAGATTGATCCGCTGTTGAAGACCTTGTTTGTAAAACACCGCCATGTTGATGACGTTTGCCGGCCCTCCAATCAGAAACAGGATAGGCACCATAATGCGTTCAAAAATTCTGTTGGCCGTGATCTCTACATCAGCACTGACGATGTTGTCTGGGTTGTCCCAAGGAACATACTGTGTCTGGTTAAAGTTCAGAATGGCACAACCCTGAGGGATGGCTGTGTTGGCCACTGTGATGGGTAAATGGCTGTATGGATGAAAGAATTGTGGCCTGTCTGTGATGGTGGACGTTAGGTCATCCAGACCTGACCTCGTCACGTTCTTTTGTAACATCTCACTCTTTGATGGTGTCTTTAACTCTCTTCACCTTCTTGGTTTTGATGTATACAGTTTCCTGTTGAATTATTAGCAAACGTCTTTGGTTATACTCTTTGTCTTGATATATGACCCAACGTGGGAAAATCAGACTAAAGGCACAGCCATCCAGTCTTAGATAAGTTTAAAATTGGTTCAACTGAGAGTTTTTTCCATAGGTCAAGTCTTTAACATCTGATCTTCAAGTTCCTGAGGTTGTATCATATCTTATAACCGAAAGCACCTGTAATAGCAATTCCGTTTTGTTTTTTTTTTAGTCTTTCCTTCAAAACGTGATGAGCGTATTTGGCTTACTTCCCTTGTCAGGAACACTCTCACAAAATCCAAACGCGTCTATAAAAAAATAAAACTGTTTTTTGCATGTCAATTCAAAAAGTGAAATTTTCGGACGAATTTATTAAAAATTCAACAGCAACAAAAATCAGTACTTTGCCTGGCTTTCCCAAGCTTGGTCATATACGTCAGTCGCACAAATCACGACTTGCATTTATACGACAGCAAAGAGTACCACGCTCGATGTTTCAGCCACAGACATCTTATATAGGATGTCTGTGGTTTCAGCAGGTCAGGGTACTGACCCGGAAGCAGAAGCAGTAAATCGATAGCGCTGTCATTCCTGTTTCTTCAAAATGGTTCCAGTCTACAATTCTTTTCATGAAAAAATGAATGTCTGTATTGTTCAGTGTGAGTATTAGTGATCTCAAAATGCTGGGTGGTATGTCTGTGTTTGAGGGTATGGAGATTCTCTCCTTCTGCTGCCTTTCAAAATGATGATGATGATTTACCAAATGAAAGAAATCTTACATGTCATGGTGTATGTACAGAAGAAACAATGTTAAAAGGTTCAGGAATCTTCATCGAGCATGTTTATTCATACATATGTTTTATGGCTTTCCAGGCTTCTATGGACAGATGAAGCAAGGAATCTGTGACCAGGAGAGACCACTAATTAATTAATTCATTAATAAAAAATGAATAAATGAATGACTGAATAAATAAAGTAATCAATAAATAGATAAATACAAATAGATAATAAATATACAAATAAATAAACAAATAGGTAATGAATAAATAAATAAATATAGATAAATAAATAAATAAACAATGTCAATGATAACGAACTTAACACCAAAAACCTGACGAAATTGTTGAGTGGTACAAATTCTCTCCCTTGATGATGCTATAATCATATTCAGGGTTACCAGCCATGAAGATGTATCAGTCTTCTGTCCTCTTTTCCAGATACATCACTGTGGCCGGAAGAACCTGATGTTCTTAAAACGTCGAGAACTCTTGTGTCACAAAGAACACGCAGTGTCAAAATTCCCGCTCACTTTAAAAACGATCAGATTTACCAGCCGGCATTTGCGATCTAAAATCCCATTTCTTCCAAGGGCCAGTCAATCTGTTGGAGATTTATTGACACTGTTATTTACTGTAAATTGTCTTCTCCATACAGAAAACCGTGGGGATTTAGTGACTCATACAGATCTACACTGCGATGCCTGGACAGCCTGTCGAGAGCATACTAAACTGCTGCCGCAGCTCTGACAAAGATCACCTGTCTCACCTGTTTCACCTGCCTCACCTGCTGGTGTCACCAGGTTTGGTGTTGGCCGCTGCACACCTGGACACCACCATCTCCCTCCAGGCTGCTCTGTCTTGACTTTTGTGGACAATGTCTTGAATATTAAGGCCATGATGTTAGTTATGTTCTCGATATATGAGACTGGAAGTCTGCCTTTTCTTCCTTTATGCCACTGGGTTTTTTTGTGTTTTTTTTTTCCTTGAAAGATGGTTGCCATGAGGTCCGTGTTCTTGTTGCGTGACACATGGCCAATGTATTTTAGTCTTCTCTTGTTGATGTCTGCTAGTAGTTTTCTGGTGGTATCAAGTTCTTCCATGACACTTTCATTAGTTCTTCTATCTGTCCATTTGACACGTAGTAGTCTCCGGTAAACCACATCTCTCCTGACTCAATTCCTCTGCAATCAGTTTTTCTCAGAGTCCAAAGATCTGTGTGTAAAATCTGTAACATCTATTGTCAAGATCGAATCCCAACATTGAAGTTCTCATTAAGAAGTGTTTGCTTGTAAACTGTCTACTAGAGTTCTTGAATGTTATATAGAACAGATACTGTTGTGTGGTTGAGAGGCATGGACAGTCAACACGCCAAGTCAGAACAAAATTGAGGCAACTGAAATGTGGTTTCTAAGAAGACTGTTGAGAGTTCCATGGATGGCAAAGAAAACAAACGTGACAGTCTTGAAGTAAGCAGACACAAGAAGATCATTAATAAGGAAGATTAGGAAAAGACAAGCAACATTTATATGAACCATTATGAAGAAAGGAGAATTAGAGCGCCTGGTCACAACAGGAAAGCTGAAGGGAAAGAGAACACCAGGTAGACCCAGAGAGAATATATTGGACGGGCTTGCATGGTGGCGGGGTCAAGGAGGGTGGGAGAGATGCTTGAGGCAATAAGTGATAGAGACAGATGGAAGTCCATAATCGCCAACGCCATGTGGCAAGGCACCTGATGATGATGATGAGGTTGGGATTGAACTCAAGATAAAAGATCTTGTGTCCATGGCTCCACCAACTAGCCTCCTCTGTGTGTGTGTGTGTGTGTGTGTGTGTGTGTGTGTGTGTGTGTGTGTGTGTGTATGTGTGTGTGTGTGTGTGTGTGTGTGTGTGTGTGTGTGTGTGTTCGTTCGTTCGTTATTTCTTTTAACGTTTATTCACATATGTGCTTTTAGACAAGTGGGGGGGGGGGGGGGGTTGGCGGTTTGGTAAGGTAGTCCTCTGGCATCCTCCAGAATTCTGAACTGGTCAGCAGGGTGCAAAGGACACAGCTCTGGAACAACTCAGCTTGGTGTTGATGCTGTCAAGCGCCACTCCTCGGTTACAGTGCCCAGAGTGCTTTAATGTGCACAAACTATAACATTACAGACAAGCATTCACACTCGGAGCAACAGACAATACTCGCACAAAGTTAGACATGGGATATATGATTATCTGATGCATATGCATGTAATAATAATAGCCATAATGATTATGTAATGGTGGAACCTCCACACAGCATTCTGAAGGCATTCGTGTCCGCGTAAACGAAACAAGTCTAAAAAATGAAATATAGCGACGAGAAAAACCACTCTACCTGTCTTTCAATTCCACAACTCATTCCTTTACATGTTTCACTTCTTGTGTACGGATTCGGAAACAAACCCACAAATATATGTCACCAATGGCATCATTATCGTTTAATAAAGTATCAGAGGTATGAGGTTAAATAAACATTTAATGATGTGTACTGGATCAATCGTAACAAATAAACATGTAATGATGTATACTGGATCAATAATAACAGCGCGCGAGTTGGACGTGCGCTAATCGATCCGACAATACATGTAATAGAGACAGAGATTGCGTCTCTTCTTTTAGTGTTTCGTCAGTTCTCTTTGTTCGACCAAGGCTATAAAGGAAATTCTTTGCATCATTTCTTAATGTCACTTTCTCTGTGTGGTGTGTGTGTGTGTGTGTGTGTGTGTGTGTGTGTGTGTGTGTGTGTGTGTGTGTGTGTGTGTGTGTGTGTGTGTGTGTGTGTGTGTGTGTGTGTGTTGTGTTGTGTGTGTGTGTGTGTTGTGTGTGTGTGTGTGTGTGTGTGTGTGTGTGTGTGTGTGTGTTGTGTGTGTGTGTGTGTGTTGTGTGTGTGTGTGTGTGTGTGTGTGTGTGTGTGTGTGTGTGTGTGTGTGTGTGTGTGTGTGTGTGTGTGTGTGTGTGGTGTGTGTGTGTGTGTGTGTGTGTGTGGTGTGTGTGTGTTGTGTGTGTTGTGTGTGTGTTTGTGTTGTGTGTTGTTTGTGTGTGTTGTGTTGTTGTTGTGTGTTTGTTGTTGTGTGTTTGTTGTGTGTTGTGTTGTGTTGTTGTGTGTGTGTTTGTGTGTTGTGTGTGTGTGTGTGTGTGTGTTGTGTGTTTGTGTGTGGTGTGTGTGTGTGTGGTAGTTGTGTGTGTTTGTGTGTTTTTTGTGGTGTGTTGTTGTGTGTGCATTTGTGTGGTGTGCGTGTTGGTGTGTTTGTGTGTTTCTGGTTGTCCTTGATTTTGCGTCGGTTGTTGTTCTCCTATAAGCTTTCTAATGATATTAGACGGGTAAAAATGGCATGGAGGATGATTTTTTTTTTTTTTTTTTTTTGGGGGGGGGGGGGGAGGGGGGGAGGGGAGAGGGGACAGAGGGGAACAGAGTAAGAGACGGGGAAAAAAAAATTTCTAAAAAAAGGATATGGATGAACAGAGAAATGAAACTAGAACAACGCTAACATTAAATGTAAAAGAAAACATCGTCATAAAAAACGAAACAAAACAAAATAAAATAATAATAATTAAAATAATAACCTTAAAGTAACGCATTAACAGGACTGTGAACCAATGATTCTGAAATTTTAACTAACAGAACTTGATCTGATATTACTTCTTTAAAATGCTTTTCAAGATAGTTTCCTTGTGTAAACATCTTTGGTAAGAAATAACGAAGCTTTCTGCAGTAAAACAAACAATGATACAATGTGAATTGTTCACCGCAAATACATAAAACGTTTTTACAATATTTAGTTTTCAAAGCGTTCATTTGAATACGAAAATATGTGGTAACAATTGATCTCAAATGATATAACGAAGAATACTGAATTTTTTTACAGATATTTTGAACTGAAAGTTTGATTCTTTTTTGGGACACAAATTTTTCATTTAAATGTTCATGAAATCGAATCCATGATGCTAATTCTAGCGAGTTGTAAGCTTCATTTACCGAGGTGTTAACATGTAATTCTATGGAATTTTCAGAATTGAGTGCACCGGATTTAGCTGCTCTGTCAACTACGTTGTTGCCTTGAAGACCAACGTGAGAAGGCACCCAGCATAAACTGATTTCCGAGCCATTTATCTTTAAACAGTGTATTAGATGATTTGCCTCAATTATTAAATCAGGTCTTGTGTCTGTATCAAAAGACTGTAAGGCATATAATACAGATTTTGAATCAACAAAGAGAACTACTTTGAAAGACACAGGCCGAAGGCTTATTAAATAATGCAACGCTTGAACAACAGCGACCAGTTCTGCTGTATATATAGATACATTTGTCCCAATGAAAAAAGACTTTTTAATGTTAAATTCTGGAACATAAAACGCTGCTCCAGCGCTCTGATTTGCTAAGACTGACCCATCGGTAAAAATGTGGAGGTGGGTACGGTACTTTTCATCGATGTGTTCACAAACTGTGGATAGCGTAATGTTGACATTATCATCTTTTTTAACGTCTGCATAATCGAGATCGAACGTGGCCTTTAGCATTTCCCATGTAGGGATAGGCGTTAACATTGGTTTTTTGGCTATTTCATCCATAGTTATGCTGGATTGTTTGATCAGGTCAGATATGTAAGTTGCGGTTGTAATTTGTGATGAAATGTTTTTTGCTCGTTTTGGAAAGTCAATATCAGACCTGATTTTAATTTCTTTGCTCACAAAATTATTCGCTTGTGAAGTAGTTCTAATTGCAAACTTTGCTGTAGCTAGCTCACGATGGTTGTTTAGAGGTAGAATTCCAGCAGCTTTGTACGTTACCAGAGTAGAAGCATGAGTTGGTACACCTAGTGCAATTTTAAGACTTTTGCAGTCCAAGTTCTGAATCTTTTTTAGTAAATATTTAGGTGCATTGAAAAAAATTTCTTGCGCGTAGGATAATTTAGACCTGACCAGCGCTGTTGCCAGATGAATCAGTATATTTGTATCCATTCCCCAGGGTAATTTGCTTATTATCTTTAGAAAATTTAAGGTTTTTCGTGCTTTTGTTAAAATATAATCAAAATGGATATTCCAGCTTAATTTCGACGTGATGTAAACTCCCAGAAATTTTACGACCTGTTTGTAATTTAACACTTCACCAAGCAATTTGAAAGTAGGTAAGTTATTTGAGTTACCACCAGGATCAAACAGCATCATGTTAGTTTTTTCTGCCGACAATGACAGACCATTTTCTAACATATAGTTTCCAAGGTTATCAAGATCAATTTGATACAACTTCCTGATGTAATTCCGTGTTCTCTGTGGAGTTGTCTTTTTTAAAGTGATATTCATCCAAGTACATATATCATCAGCATACTGTACTAAAACAACACGATTTGAAAGAGCTTTAGGAAGATCCTGTATAAGGATATTAAACAAAATAGGTGCTATCACTGAACCTTGTGGAATCCCCATGTCAAGGCATCGTGAAGTAGAATAACTAGCTCCCACTCTAGCCCGTATTGTTCTATTAGCTAAAAAAGATTTAATGTAATTGTACATATTACCAGATAAACCAACAGATTTTAGCTTGAACAATAGACGTTTATGCCAAACTTGATCGTAAGCTTTTTTTACATCAAAGAAAGTAGCTAAAACACTTTTTCTGCGGGCAAACTGTTGTTTGATCTGAGTTGTAAGTTTAACCAGGTGTTCAACTGCAGATCTCCCTTTTCTAAAACCCGCCTGGTTTACCGGAATAACATTATTTTTATCACAGTAGTGTAAAAGTCTGTTTAAGATCAATCTTTCCATTAGTTTGCTCGTGTGGGACGTCAAAGCAATGGGTCTGTAACTGTTTTTATCAGTTTTCGATTTTCCTGCTTTTAATATCGGTATAACTATAGACTTTTGCCAGATTTGTGGTACAGTTCCGTTAACCCAGCATTTCTGCAGAATTTTGTGTAGGAAAATAAGATAGTTTTCAGGGAGATGTTTAATCATTTCAGTCGAAACTGCATCAACACCTACCGAACTCGTTTTGTTGTGTAGAGACAGTATTGTGTTTTTTAGCTCTTCTAAGGTGATTGGAGAATTAAACCAGAGATCATTCTGAGGTATTGGATCAGTGTAGATTGGGTTGTTATCTTCCATTTCTCTGTGATGTTTGCAGTCTGAAGATAAACCTTCAACTTTACTGTTTTTAGCAAATAATTCCACAAAAGTTTCTGCTTTGTCCATGTCTGAAGGAAATGTGTTACATGTTTCTATTATTATCGGACACCTTTGTAGGTTGGTTCCATTCTTCATTTGATTCATTTTCGTCCAGACTTTATGAAAATCTTTGAAATCTGAAATTTGTTTTGTGCAGAATGATGCCCAATAATCTTTCTTTGCTTCAGCGATGGTTTTGTTACATTGGATGTTAGCTTTTTTCATTTCCACATGATCTTCAGGTTTCCGGCTTTTGATGTAGATTTTGAATTTCTCCCTTTTATATTGAACTGCTTTCTCACATGCCTCTGTCCACCAAACATTACCCAATCGATTATTCGAACTAGAAGTTTTGAGTTTCGGAATTGATATGTCTGCAGCGGCTAGAATTGACTCTTGGAATTTAGAAAACATAATGTCTACATTTTCACTTTCATAATGTCTGTAATCCTGATTAGCAAGAGTAGTTCGAAATAAGGACCAGTCTGCACGCTTGTAATTATATTTTGGAATAATATCAGGAGAGCTGTCTTTCATCCTGATGTTTTTGTCAGTTATGGTTATGATGATAGGTAGATGATCGCTTCCCAAAGTGTCTCTGTGAGTTTCCCAGGTACAGGATGGTGCTAATTCTGGTGATATCAGAGACAAATCGATGGCTGTCGCCCTGTGTTTGGAGACATCAGGGATCCTAGTGACACTACCATCATTTAGAAGGTAAAGCGAACTATCAACGATATTTTCTACCAAACGATTGCTTGTAACAGTAGAACAGTTCTTTTCCCAAAATGGGGAGTGGGAATTAAAGTCTCCACCTATTAGCCATTTACCACGCTGCTGATCTTGGATTGTGCGCAGCCATTCTGTGTTGTGGTCATTTGGACCTGTTGGCAGGTAGACTGACAAAACGTTGATGTTTAAAGAATTGCTTAATTGGACAGTGGCAGCACAAGCGTGCAAATCGTCGCTTGATTTCAAAACTGGGGAAGTAAGTAAGCAGTATTGTAAGTCTTTGAGTATATATATCGCGGTGGATACCTTCTTCCCGTGATTCCCACATTCATAGACTGGAGGATAGTAATAATTGGGGAAATTGGGAAGCTTGGTTGCGACAACATTCATCGACTGCAGAATCAAAACTTCACATCTATTTGATGTCAGGAAATGCTCTAAGTATGCCGAATTGGTGGAAAGGGATCTACAATTCCATTGCAAAAACTTGACTTGGGATTGTTGTCGCATTACTGATACTGGTTTATCTCCAACTTTCTATTGACTTTATTTATGGACGATAATAATGAAAACTTTGACTTTCTGTGTACAGGAGAGATGGACAGAAAGAAAATTACGCAATTACTTAGACTACGAAGTAAAGATAACAAAATTGTAGCAAAACGATGAAAAGAAAATTATATAGTCAACGTATAAATAACTTATTGAGGAGATATTAGATTACATTGAATAACAAATAACCAATAATCAAAATAATAGCATACACGTCTTCAAATGTACAGAGTGTATAGTCTGACTGAGTCTTGATAGTCGGACTAAAACCTGGTTATTGTATACTTTCAGCAGAAGAAATGTCAGAGATGACGCAGAAAAAGTCCTGTGACATGAACGTCAAGAATTGTATATGTAATACTGTTATATCAAAACATATTATACGGCCACCATGGTACGTAGTTGTCGAAAAGGTGGTACCGTCCTCTGGAGAATCTGGAAGGATGTAGCTGTGCTGATCTTGATCTTGCTGTTCTCCTTGGAGTCTCCCAAAAGAGGTCTCGAATGTGTCTTCCAAGATTTCCTGCAATGATGCTGCTTCCTCTGGTGGTGGGGTGAATGTCATCTTTTAGAAATTGTTGTGTGGTACGAAGGTTCTCATGTGATACTAAAGAAATATTTTTCATATCAACAAGTTCAGCAGATAGTAAAGCGTTGAACAGATTTCGTTGAACCTCCATTCGGGCCTGCCGTACAGGGGCAACCTTACTAACGACTAATTTTGAATTAGGATGTTCTTGTGCTATTTGTTTTATGCCTGAAGCGAGATGTTTAGTTGTTGCAGCGAGATCTTTGCTGTTCAAATCATGCACGCCACAATGAAAAACAAAACAGTCTGCAGTATCGTCACATTTGGAAAGGGCCATGTCTAATGAGCTTTGAATGTCATGAGGGGCGGTCACAGGGCACGAGTCTCCTTCGAAACCGTAAGATCGCCCCAGTCTTCTCGAGTTGACACCTCTCAACACAGAGTCGTGGACAGTGATAACATACGGAAGATCATGGTGCTTTTTATCTTGTTTTGGAATAGGCCTATCTTCAGAGCGTGATGTTGTATGGTTCGGATGTAAAATGACGTCTTTATCTTGTGTGACGTCATGACGTTGTTCTTTCTTGTATTTTATTTTCTTTTCAGGTACTTTTGTTGCTTGCTGTTTATTTTTGCTGCTGGGGTTTGGTGCCTTGAGGTTTCGAGCCTGTTTGTCGTCCTGCTTGCTTGTATGGTTTTGTTTCAAAACGTCTGCATATGTGGGATGTGTAGCATGGAGATCCGTCTGTGTGTGACAGTTACGGGTTGTCATGGTGATGTTCTGTTTTTGCTGGGTTGTGAGAAGTGCAAGGACAGTCTTTTCCAAAGAATTGACTTGGTCCCGCAGAGCCAGTATGATGTTTTTGAGTTCTGACGTACTCACGCAGTCCGCCGTGCTGGGAAGAGGCGCTGTGCAGGTTGTCCCACTCTGCGTGTCAGTGGAAACCGTAGACGGTGCACCAGATGTAGCGTCAGACTCGGCCACTGTCGATTGCGGGTCCTTTTGCGTGTCTGCTCCCGTGTCGCTCGCCGATAGTTTCTCTCCATCAGCCTTGCCCTCTGATGCGTCTTCTTGTTTCGTTTGGGCAAGGCGGCCTCTTCTCGTTCTTGTCATTATGGGCCTTTTAAACGTTTTCTCCGACAGCTGAAAATTTTTTACGTAGGTGTCTCCGCCATCTTGAATCGTGTGTTTGTGTGTGTGTGTGTGCGTGTGTGTGTTGTGTTGTGTGTGTGTGTGTGTGTGTGTGCATGCGTGTGTGTGTGTGTGTGCATGTGTGTTGTGTGTGTGTGTGTGTGTGTGCGTGTAAACTAATGAACCAACACATGCACATGGGGGCACCCACAACCGCACAGATGGATTGATACACGTACGTGTGTACATAGAATACACATGCATACATACATACATACACACACATACATACATACATACATTCATTCATACATACATACATATATACATACATACATACATGCATACATACATGCATATACACAGATGCATACATACATGGATATATACATACATACATAATGCTTCTATACATACGTACATATGCACGTGTGCACGCATGTACATACCTTATATAGCACACACATACATACACACATATCTATATATGCATACACATGCGTGCACGCACGATAGACACAAATACATACAGACCTACACTTACATATATACATACATTTAGATACGCGCGCGAGCGCGCGTTCATACCGTCGAAATCATCTCTAACACACATATTCACATACACGTATGCATACATGCACGAACACAAACACGCACGCACGTAGACAAAAAAATCTTTTTCGAAAAATCTCACCAAATAACTTGGTTGTTTAAATGCACACGTGAAGAGATGTTAAAAGACATAACAAACAAACAAACGAACACACACACACATAAACATACGCATACAACAATATGCACTGACATGCGCGCGTGCGCGTGCACACTTACACACAAACACACACATACACACACACACACACACACTTACACACACACATATACACATACACATACACACACACACACACACACACACACACACACACACACACACACACACACACACACATACAAACACACCACACGCTTTTTTTTAAAGAAATCTGGGTAATAAGCGTTGTGTGGTGATGTCCTGGGGTTTGCCATCTCCTCACCTTGCCATTCGGTTGGTGAACAAGGAACTGACGACTGGGTCCTAAATGGGTCATGTGGCGCACTAAAAGCTCCTCTTTGCTTAGCGAAATGGTTTCCATATGGTGTCAGGACTTGGGGGTGATTGCTTGGTCTGTGGTGAGGTATTGTTGCTCTGGGTCCCTTTCAACACCCTCCCACTTTATCCAGCCATGAAGACCAACGGGTATAGGTTGGTTTGTTTGTTTTTCATCCTCACTCTTTCTCTCTCTCTCTCTCTCTCTCTCTCTCTCTCACTCTCTCTCTCTCTCTCTCTCTCTCTCCATCTTTAAAAAATGAGCGTACAGTTAGAAATTTGGCAACGTACATCTGTAAAGCTTTTATGAGAAGAGAGTTTGCCTTATCATAAAGTTAAATTCTTGCCATGTGTGTCTGTTAATCTATTTATATGTTCCTATTGTATTACTGAAGTATGACTGTGGGTCCTATATTATAATTATTTGAAATATGCACATCGGGTACGACATGAAGAATTGATCAACCAACTGGAGAGACTCAATGTTCATGGAAAAGATCTACGAATAATCAGGAATATGTACTGGGAACAAACAGCTGCAACGAGAATAGAAAACAATATAAGCTCTTTTCAAAACATCAAAAGAGGAGTCAGACAGGGTTGTGTTTTGTCACCAGATCTGTTTTCACTATATAGCGAAAACATCATGAGAAACCTAGAAGAAGACCCTGGATTAAAGGTTGGAGGGAAAATGATAAACAACATTCGTGCTAATTGCAGAAAATGAAAGGGACCTACAAAACCTTGTGAATATACTAGAAATAGAAAGCAAAGGTAAGGGGTTGGAACTAAACAGCAGGAAGACTGAAGTCATGGTGATCAGCAAAAAACATGAAATCCCCTCCTGCAAAATAACAGCAAATGGCACAACCTTGACACAGATTAATAAGTTCAAATACCTGGGAACGGTTATTTCCTCAGACGGCAGATGCACATCGGAAATAGCTGGCAGAATCAGCCAAGCCAAAACAGCATTCAAGAAGATGACAAGCATTCTTACCAACAAATGCCTATCAATTAACATCAGAAATAGAGTCCTTGAATGTTATATAGAACCAATACTGTTGTACAGATGTGAGGCATGGACAGTCAGCAAGCAAAGCTAGAGCAGGATCGAGGCAGCCGAGATGTGGTTTCTCAGAAGAATGTTGAGAGTTCCATGGACAGTAAAGAAAACAAATGAGACAGTCTTGATTCAGGCAGACACAAGAAAATCATTCATAAGGAAGATTAGGAGAAGACAGGCAACATTTATAGGCCATTTTATGAGGAAAGGGGAATTGGAGCACCTGGTCACAACAGGAAAGCTGGAGGGAAAGAGAGCATCAGGTAGCCCCAGGGAAAAATATTGGACGGACTTGCAGAGTGGCTGAAGACAGAGAGGTTGGATGATGTACTTGCGGCAACAAGAGATAGAAACATGGAGGGCCATGATCACCAACAGCCATGTGGCAAGGTCCGAATGGGTCATGCAACGCAAATACACCACCCACCCACCTTTGCATCCCCCCCTACCGTGCAATTCGGTTTGTAAACAAGGTAACTGATGACTGGGTCCGAATAGGTCATGCAATGCATGGGCCCCCCCACCTTGCTTAAAGAATTGACTGTCGACTGGCGTCGGGAGCTTGGGAGATGTGAGTGTCCCAAGACTGGCGAGGCACTGGTGCTCCAGGTCACATCCGCAGCCTCGTGGTGTTTCTTGTTAACGTACACACCTCCAGGATGGGTCTTGTATCCCACAAGAAGACCCACGCCAGGGGGTACAGGACCAGTATGCCTACCTATCAGTTAGATCGACCAGACAGTCCATCATCCATTATGACAGACAGACTACTCCATATGCTCTCCATCCAAATCTGCCGGTAAGTATTTGTCAGACTCCTTGAGCCTACGCAAAACTCTAACACCGGCAAGGTCACAAAATGGGGAGGGTAAAGGGTGAAACATTAAGCTGAAACGACTGGAGTATTGTTAAGATGGGCAGCCAACAGACAACAGTTTTAATGTTGCGGGCTGGGATTGAACTCGAGACATCAGATCTTGAGTCTACAGATCTATCAGAGCCAAGCAGTAAACTGTGACCTGACTATAGGTCGAACTCACGACCCTAGCGTCGTCACCACGGGACCATATCCATGTGGGCTGACTGGGCGACTGAAAAAACAAACAAGCAATTACACAAAACATTACGACAATAAACAACAGCAAAAAACCGATCAAATACAAATACAACTTACATTACTGACAAATGATTTCATCATCATGTGCCCTGCCGCATGGCGTTTGGCAATCATGGCTCGCCATACTAACATTGCCCACCCTCT
>JAPXFY010001462.1:0-36077 GCA_030674185.1 Monoplex corrugatus | reverse complement strand
TGTTTGCCTTGATCCTCCTGGCTGGTTGTGGCTGATTTCTTCTGGCTGGTTTCTCATTGCTGGCTGAGATCCCTGCCACTATCAGGTTGCCTGAAAGATCCAGAAAAGTACTAAAGCTATTTTAAGTACACTGAGAAAGATACCACTTTGTGCCTGTGACTGTCAACATTCATATCCACTTTGTCCAAATGTGCAAGAAAATTACATATATTTTCAGTTTGAATACACTTTTACAACTAGGTCAATCTTATCATTAGATGTTACTGAAAGTGATAACTAATAATGAGTTTTTATTTGAAAAATGTCGGACGACTCTGTAGGAACCATATTGAACTTCGCGATGTTTTTAGTCACTGCTTTTAAAATAGGAGAAGCATTTTTAACTTACGACTTTGAAACAACAGCTGTCATTTTCTACATTAGTGCTTTACGAATATTCCCATGTATATACATGAAGTGTGTTTAAATTAATGTATGTTGAACAGAAATGTGTATCTGGTGATTTCCTCCATGAAAGGGGTTGTTGGCCTAAAATTCATTAACATTTCAAGCTTCCTAAAGAAAAAAAAAGTTTCCAAATGTGACTATTTTCATTCCCCAACTCACTTTTGGACAGTTGAAAGTTTAGGGTACAGGTTCCATGGAAAGGGACAATGTTACCTTTTTTATCATTGTTATTATCATTTCTGCCCGTTTTAAACTGACAAGTCATTACAAAATCACAAGATGAATAACTCCCACTTGAGCTTAAGAAGGAAAGACATGAAATCCCACAAGAACCACATTCATACACAAGGGATCATTCTAGCTTTGGCAAGAATGCTGTGATCTACAAAATGACACAGCTTGGGTTTGTTATGATGTTAATTGTGTGCCATCATGTTTTCACTGATATTTGCATTTAGCCTGTAGTGAGTATTAATACATTTCAACTGTACACTAATAAACATACCTCTCCAGGAGGCAATGATGAGTTGAGCAAAGTACAAGTACCGACAGCTCCCACCACAGTTGACACTGGACACAGGCCGGCTGGGATAGCAATGCAAGAAAGGGATAGGAATGATGGAGAAAGAGACTAATCGAAAGGAATTCCTCTAGATCTTCCTGGCTGCTCGATCCTCCTGACTGGCTGACTGACTCCTGACTGACTGGCTGACTCACTGACTGGTTCCTTCTAGCTGGTTCCTCCTGACTGTCGGGTTGGCTGTCTGTTGGCAGTTCCACTGAGCTGGATGGTTGGCTGGCTCTTTGGGCTGTTTTCTTTTAGCTGGCTGATTGGCTGGTTCTTCTTGGCTGATTCCTCCTGGCCGATTCATCCTGGATGGCTCTTCTGACTGATTCCTACTGGCTGGCTCCTCCTGCTGGCTGGTTCCTCCTAGCCAGCTGGTTGGTTGCCTGGTTCCTCCTGGCTGGTTGGTTGGCTGCTTTCATCATAGCTGGTTGGTTGAATGGATGGCTTCTTCTGGTTGCCTTTTTATGCCTGGCTGAGATCCCTGCCTCTACGAGGTTGCCTGAAGGATCCAGACAGAGAGGATCACCTGGGACCGGTCTCGGGAACGCCGGAGATAGCTTTCAGGTTGTCAACAGAACACCCCCAGCCAAATCTGCAGCCGAAATACTTGACATGCGTCCATGCCGCCTATCCCATAGCCACAAGACTTGTCCAGAGTGTTCTGAAGATTCCAGATGGTTTATCAGACGTCGGGTGTTTGTCTGAGCGTGCTGTCATCCGGGATATCTGCCTGCCTGCCTGATGGTCTGTCTGATGAGGGGGCCAAAGCCCCGCCCACCTCCTCATTGTTTCATCTGTAGAATAGACATTGACAATTATAAATTTTCAACACGAACTAGCGACAATGTAAGCCCTTTTTTTGGGTAAAAGGGCTAAGATACTTTGTAAACAAATTTAAAAATTCTAATAACAAACACACCTTTTTTTTTTTTTAAACCCTATTTCCTCCATTTTCAAACATCCCCCCCTCCACCGGGTCTATCCCTCTTTTCCCCCAAGTACATCTCCCACCCCTTCTATCCTCACAAATCTTTCTTCAAGTCCTTTCCCAAAATTTTCTCCTGTGGTAAACCCCTAAAAGGGCTTTTAAAGGACAAAATAATAAAATTGAACTGGAGCTTAAAAAACTGTGAAAAAAAGGGGTAAATTGAAAATAAAAAATGGAAATGGAAAGGTTAAATAATATTTAACTCGGGAAATGAGAGGAAGGGGGGCAGGCATGATAACACCAGGATCATAAAATATTCGAGGAAGTCCCCTGAAAGGGAGTAGATCGAAAAAGGACAGGGACAAATCAAAACGAGTTAAGGATACTGGGCTGGCCCGACAGAGTTTTGGGGTTAAACTGGGTGCAGGCCCATTTGTATCAAAACATTCAGGTGTTGCACCAACATCCGCAAGTCTCAAAAGATTAACACTTTCTAGAATATTAAGACGGCCAAGGCCCGGAAAAGTACAAGAAGTTAAATTTTTGGGGGAATTTTAAGCAAAGTGGGACGGAAATTGGGGAGGATTAGCTGGACCTCAGGCCTTGTACACAAAACGAAAGGGGGAGGAGATTGTAGAAGGGGACGTGAATGAGTTCATAGGGGAAAACACCTGCTTGAGCACCAAAGGGGAAAAAGTAGACGGGACGACCCAGGAGAAAATCCCAAAAAAAATCTTTGAACACCGATAAATAAAAGTTTTAGAAATTTTTTACTGACAGCAAAAACACTCCCAGGCGCGACTGCAACAGTACCACAACCTTTAGTGGGAAATTTAGCTGAAATTAAGGAAAAGCCACCAGCAACCCCCGCCGGGAGAAACCACCAGGGGGAAAGGGGATGAGCCACCCGGGAGGATCATCAGGGGGAACCCACTAGGGGGAGCTAGTGCCACAGCCAGGGGAACCAGCCAAAAGGAGCCAGCCAACCGCCAGTTTGGAGGAACCAACCCAAGTGGGCCACCAACAGCCAGCCGGGAGGACCCAGTCAGGAAGAGCCAACCAACCAAACTGCCAAAAAAGACCAGTCGGAGGACCAGCCACCAGGAGCAGGAAAAAATTCAGACAACAACCAAAGGAACCAGTAGTCACTCAGTCAGGAGGAGTAGCCAGCCATAGGAGGTTTCAAGCACCGGGGAAGATCTAGAAGAAAGACAGGAGAAGAAATAGCAACGATGCCGTGATGAGGCACAAGCACTGATACCATGGCAGAAGCTGACAAGTCAGCTGACCATTTGACCTGTGTCTGATTTTCACACACAACTCTGTCAAACATCCTGAAGAAGGGTGAATTGACAAAT
Organism: Monoplex corrugatus; assembly: GCA_030674185.1. Taxonomy (NCBI): domain Eukaryota; kingdom Metazoa; phylum Mollusca; class Gastropoda; order Littorinimorpha; family Ranellidae; genus Monoplex; species Monoplex corrugatus. Next base: position 32,776 of record JAPXFY010001462.1, on the reverse strand, counting down.
TCAAAACCAACAAACCCACTATGATTGGGGTTTAACTCTTCCCAATGGGGGGAAAAGACAAAGGGGAAGCATAATCAATTCCAAGAAAGCCCCTACACAAACAACGGTAGGGAGAAGGGATGAGGAGGGGTGAAAGGATTGGGGCAAGGGGAGGAAAGACCCCATGCCATTTCCTGAAAACAGAAAGTAAAACATCAATTTTGGGTCTTTCCCAAAATAAATCGATTCAAAAAAATTCACCCTTTTAATAAAATCAATGTAATTCCTTCTCTCATTTTCTTCTGTCAGTAACCACCTTAATGTAAATTGTTTTTTGTTTTGTATATTTCCAAGGATTCATTTGAGCAGTTACATTAGCCCCAACCTTCACTTAAGTTGATGAACATCAAACTGAAGTATGCTTACATAAAAAACTTAAAGGAAAAAAACCCCCTTTTTTTAAGCTGCTCACGTAGCTCATGCAGCATTCGGAAGGGTGGGTCTAAAAGGGATCATGTATTCATTTTACGAACATAATTGAAAAAAATTTATTAGAAAAAAAAAAAAAACAACAAAAAAAAAAAAAACAAAAAACAACCACCCTGAATTGCCTTATATATTTTAAAAGTAATGAACACCGAATAAAACGTTTTAGGTCGTATTTTACGAATGGATAAAGGGAAGTGTTCAAAATTACCCAAAACAGGTACGAAACAGCCCGATCATGTTTTTTTTTATGCGCAGAAAAGGGATTTTTCCCATTTCTTTAAATGCCTCCAGGGCCAAAGGGAAAGGTTACATTGAAATCCTTCTTTTTTTTCCTTGCTGTTCAATGAAATTTGCAAAGATAATTTTCTAAGTGGAAAACAGGGTTTACTTTCACTTAGAAAAAAAGAACTTTTTCTCTTTTTTTTGTAGATGATTTACTATTTAGATGTCCCGCGCTAGGTCTTCAACACAATTAACACCCTTAAACGAAAAAAAAAAATGGCTACTATTGACAGTAAATTTTAGATCATTCGAAAAGAAGTCTTTGGAAGGGGGTTCTTTTCGATTAAAAAGAAAAAATGATTTCAAGGGCATTAATTTGTAAATAGTAAATTCTTACAGGTATTTGGGGGTTTCTTGTAGCGGCGGGTTGGCTGGCTCTTTTTGGCGGCTCCCCTACTATTCCTCCCTGGTTGGCTCCTCCTGGCGTTTTCCGGGAGCTTGCGGGTTTGGTTCTCCGGCTTGTGGCTGGTTTCTCCGGATGGTCCTAGGGTTGGTTCTTGGCTGATGGCCCTCTTGGTGGTTGGCGACCCTTCTACAGTTTTTCCCCTGGGGGCTGGTTGGATATTTGGGCTGGTTCCTCCTGGCTGGCTGGTTTCTGCTGGCTGCGGTTCCCCCGGGGCTAGTTGATTGGTTTTTCCGGGCCGGCTGTTGGCTGGTTCCTTCAGGGGTTGGTTGGGGGTTTTCCCCCAGCGGGCTGGTTTTTCCTGGCGGCTGGTTCCCGGCTGGCTGGTTCTTTTTGGGCTGGATGTTTGGCTGCTCCCCTGACATATTTTCCCCTGGCTGTTGGTTGGTGGTTTTTTCCCGGGTGGCTTTTTGGGGGATCCTCCTTGCGGTTTCCCCCGGGTGGCCGTTTGGTTGGTTCCTCCGGGCTGGCGGGTTTTGGCGGGTTTCCTCCGGCTGCTCTTTTTGAGCCTGTGGTTGACTGGCCCCTCCGTGGTTTTTTTTGCTGGTTTTTTTGGCGGGCTTTTATTGTGGGACACCCCTCCCCGTACGGGGTTTTGCCTGAAGACCAGAAAAGTACGAAAGCTTTTTTAAGTAAAGAAACAGTTTAAAAGTTTTATTCACTGGGACATATTTTTTTTAATGTTTGTGTCGGGTAGATCCTTTACATTTATGGTGAAAAAAGTGGGGTTATGAGAGACCTACAACTTGAACGGGAAAATGTAATGCTTGCAAGGAGTTTACAGAAAGATAAAAAACAAATATCATAATTGTACGGGGAATTGGGAATTTCCTCTTAAATACTGCTTTATAGATGTTAAAAATTATTGGTTTCAACTCTGAAACACCCAGTAGGTGGGTATTAAAAAATTATATAAATGTTTTTCACAAAGCAGGGAAAAAAGGCATAGAACTTGGTTTGCCCAGATAAAAAAAAAAAAAAAGCAAGTTTTAAGTGAGAAGGTTTTGAAGAAGGGTTTGGCTTTTTGGGTGTGGCCCCAAGAAACGATTCAGTAAAGAATGAAAAAAAAAATGAAGCAGTTTCTGCACAGCGGTAACCACTTTTGCTCGCGCCTATAGGCAAAATGCACCTATATTTGCAAGAGAAGATATTTAAGACCTGAAAAGGGAAGGTGTTGGGGGAATCAATGCACAATTAGGGGGGGGTGCCCCCGTTAAACGTTCAAGACACCAGTTTGGGCCTAGTACTGTAAAATACATATCCGTTTGTCCAAATTGCGGAAAAGGGTATTTTTTCAGTTTGAGTACTTATGTACAATTAGGTCAAAAATGTAATCATTTAGATTTACTGAAGGTGACAACTTAGTTTGTTTTTTTTTTTGTTTTTTTTTTTTTTTTTTTTAAATTTTTTTGGGAAAAATAACGGATGCAGGGGGGAACTAAATTGAATTTTTGCGAATTTTTGGTCACTCCCTTTAAGAAAAGAGAAGTATTTTGAATGTACAACTTTGAAAAAACAGCGTCCTTTTGACTTAGTAGTTTCGAAATTCCCCTTATAACCTGAAATGGTTAATTTTAGGTTGAACAAAAATGTGCTCTTGTGATTGCCTCCATAAAGGGGGCTTTTTGGCCCAAAAATTTTATTAACAAACCGATTTTTCTGAAAAAAAAACCCAACAGCTTTATTAAAAAATGTGGGGAACTTATCCCCCCAAGTAAATTTTGGACATTCGAAATAAAGGGAAAGGGGATCTTGTTCCTGGAAAGGGACAAATTATCTTTGTTTAATTATTATCTTTATATTTCCCCCCGTTTCAGCCGACAGGTTATTAAAAATTAAAAAAAACACAACATAATAACTACCACCCCCTTTAAAAAGGAAAAAGAGAAAACCCCCAAAAAAACCACATCAAAATACAAGAGATTTTTCATTCTAGTTTGATAAATACTGGGATCCAAAAGGGCACAGGGGGATTTTAAATTTTAATCGAAATCCATCATGTTTTCACTGATTGTTACTTTTAAAAGTATTTGATTTAAAACCTTTTAAAAGGACTGAAAACAAATAAACAACCGCCCCAAAAGGGCAATGTGGTTTAGCAAACCCCCAGACTGACAGTCCACACCATTGAACAGGAGCGGGCCGGGGGGCGGCAATGCCAAGAAGGGACGGGAAATGATGGAAAAAAAATAACAAAATGTCAATGACTCGTCACCCCCGGATGATTTGATGTTAAACCCCTCATCCGGCTCGATTGCTATCTTCTTTCTCCTGTCTTTCTTCTGATTTTCCCTGGCTGCTTGATCCCCCTGACTGGCGATGACTCCCCCTGGCTGGGTGACTGACTTTTTCCCTTCCCCGGTTTGGTTGCCCCTGACTGTTTCCTCCGGGTTGGTTGGCGATTCCTCCGACTGCTCCCCCTGGCAGTTTGGTTGTCAGTTTTCCCTGACGGGCTCCCCCGGCTGGCTGGTTGGCTGGCCCCATTGGGGGTTCCCCCTGTGGTGGTTGGCTGGCTTCTTGGCGGGTTTCCCCTCCTGATTGGCTGTTTGCGGCTTTTGGGCGGGTTCCTCCTGGCTGGCGGGGGTGGGCGGGTCCTCTTCGGGGTTCCCCAGCGGGGCTGGCTGATTGGCTCTCCCTTGGCTGTTTCCCCGGTGGCGGTTGGCGGGGCTCTTTATGGCTGGTTCCTTCTAGCTGGTTGTTTAGTTCCTCCCACTGAATTTGGCTTTTTATAGGCGCGGGTTTTTTTGATGTTTTCGGGAGCTTTCTCATGCCGGCCCCGCCCCCTGTTCTCAGGGCCTAAAGGATCCAGACGAAAAGATCACCGGGGACCGGTCTCGGGAACCCCCCGGAGATAGCTTTCGGGTTGTCAAAGAAACCCCACCCAAATCTGCAGCCGAAATACTTGAATGCGCCAGGGCCCCTATCCCTACCCCAAAGACTTTCCAGGTTTCGAAGTTTCCCATCCACCCCCCATAACTTTCCCCACGGACTCCACTTGCCGCCTTCCCCAAAAACAGACAACCATCGCAGAAGGGGGAATCCCAGCACCTGGCCCCTGTTGGCTGACCCCTCTGGGTCAACGCTGGCTTGTCTGACTGGCTGGATTTCCTGGGGCTTTTTGGATGGCCCTGGTTTGATTCCTGCTGGTTGGTGATTTGCCTGTCCCCCGGGGCTGGCCGGGAGGAACCAGCCAAGGCCGAACCCAGCAATAAGGAGAACCCCAAGAGACCCCCAAAACCAGCCAGCTAGGAGGAACCCAAACCAAGTGGACCACCCAACCAGCCAGCCAGGGACCCAGTCGGAAGGGGCCCCCCAACCCAAAACTCCGGGAAGAGCCGTGGGGGAACCATCCAACCGACACCCCGGGAGGAACATCGGAGCAACCAACCAAAAGGGAAACCAGTAGTCACTAGCCAGGAGGAGCGTCGCCAGCAGGACGACGGCACCAGGAAATCAGAAAAAGACAGGAACAGAGGATAGAGATCGATGCTGTGATGAGGCGTAAGCACTCGAAACCTGCGCAAAGCTGCAAGTCGCTGACCATTTACCCTGTGTGAGTTCACACACAACTCTGTAAAACACCTGAAGAACTGGATGAATTGACAAATTCACAAGCCAACAGAACCCCCACAAATTTTGTTTTCCCCTTTCCCCACAAGGAGGGGAGCACAAGATTGAAGATAATCAAACTTCCAAAAAAGCCTGGGAAAAACGGTGGGGGAGAAGGGTGAGGAGGGGGCAGGAAGAGGGCAAGGGGAGGGAGAAGACCCCTGTCCATTTCCGAAAAAAAAAGAATAACATCATTTGTCTTTACTAAATTAATGATAAAATAAATCAGCATATGAAATCAATGGTGCGGTCTCTCATGTTTCATTCTGCTGAAACCCCCTTAATTTGAATTGTTTTTGTTTTTTGAATTTTTCAATGGATTCATTTTGAATATTAAATTGTTATTTTGATGTAGTTACTGTACCCCATCTTCACATTAACGTGATTAACTCAAACTGGGGGTATGACTTATAGACAAATTGAAGGAAGAAACACCCATTTTTAACTCTCTCACAATCCCAAGCAGCTTTCGGAAGGGTGGGCCCAAAAAGGGACCCTATTCACTTTCGAACACTAATTGAAAAAAAATTTTTTTAAAAAACAGAAAACAACAACAAAACAAAACCTCGACATTGCCTTTATAGATTTAAAAAAAAACAAAAAACCCGTGAATAGAAGAAAAAATGGTCTGTATACACAAGGGGTATAAAGGGAAGAGTTAAAAATTACCCAACCCTGAGCAACAGTTAAAGCATGTGTATTATGTTAAGTAAAATGGATATTCCCATTTATTTGACTGCCTTCAAGACTAAGGCAAGGTTGGCATTGAAAGCCCTATTTTTTTCTCGTAAACAATGAACTTAAAAAAGAAAATTTTAAGCGAAAACATGGTGTTCGTTTTTTCAGATGAAATAAGTTTTTACGCATGTTTTTTTGTAGATGATTTACTTTTAGATGTCACTAAAGGGCTTAAAAACTGCGTAGTCTTCACATCATTAACACCTTCAAGAGAAAAACAGGGGGGCTACATTGACAGTAAATTTGTTCAGTCAAAAAAAATAATCTTTTTAGAAGGTGGTTTCTTGTTTCAAAAGGAAAAGGGTTTTTTTAAATGGCAAAATTTTGGGACGTAGTAAATACTTAATGTTTTTGGCGGGTTTCCCTAGCGGGGGGGTTGGCTGGTCCTTTTGGGTTGGCTCCTCTGAAATTCCCCTGAGTGGCCCCTTTTGATTGATTCCCCGGGCGGGGCCTCCTGGCTGGTCCTCCCCCGCGGGTTCCCCCTCGCGGGTTTTCCAGGGGCTTTTACGGGCTCTTTGGGCTTGGGGGCTGGTTCCTCCTGGCTAGCTTGCTGGTCCCCCTGGCTTGGGGGCGGTTGCCGGGGTGCTGATTCCTCCTGACGGGGCTGTTTGCTTTTGCTCCTCTTGTCGGTTGGTTTTGTTTCTTCTGGGCTTTTTTGCGGGCTGACACAACAGGTTGTCTGAAGATTTTGGAGCCCAACTGCCCTTCGGGGTTGCCTGAAATTTCCCAAAAGTGTTAAAGCTTTTTTAAAGTCCTAAAAAAAGATTAAATGTAATTCACTAACAATTCTTAAAATGTTGATGCTCAGGTAGTTCTGTTACTATTTTGGTGCAGGAACTTGGGGTTAGGAGCGTTATCAACTTAACAGGTACATACATACCCTTCAACAAATTTTTTTCACAAAGAAACACAAAAATAAAAGTATGGGTACAAGAACTGGACGATTTCCCTCTAAAAAACGTTAATTACTGCTATCTAGATGTTTTTAACTATTGGTTTGATAGAAACCCAACTGGTACAAAAAAAACAAAAATCACTATGCATGAAAAAGTCATGGAACTTGGTGTCCAAGATAAAAAACAAGTTTATTTAAAATATTTTTGAAGAAGTTCGACTTTTTGGTGAGCGACTTTAAATGATCAGTAAAAAAATTGAAAGAAATTACCCAGAGTTTTGGGGTTTCCCACTTAGATACCATGCCTTGTTCACTAATGGCAAAATCACCCTGATTTGCAAGACCCAAGTAATTGAAATACTTATTGAAGATGTTGAGGAATCTCGGGCACAGTTGGGATGGGGGTGTCCCGTTAAAGTTCCGACCCCACTGTCAACACTTCATGTTCAGTTTTTTCCAAGTTTAAATACCGTCAATTGTCAACAATGTGATTATTTAATGTTACTGAAGGCGACAAGAGGTTATTTTATTAGAAAAATGAGGGATGAGGGGGAACAATAGTAAATTTGGGGATGTTTTTGCACTGCCTTTAAAATAATTTTTTGAACGTAATTGGGGAAACAACAACTGTCCTTTTTACATTAAAAATTTACGAAATTCCCCTATATCATAAAGATTTTAAAAATTGAAAATTGAACAGTTTGTTGCTTATGATTTCCTCCAAAAAGGGAGTCTTTGGGCCCCCCTAAACTTGACTTCGATTTCCCCAAAAAAAAAACACTATTTTTTTTAAAAAACGGAGTGCATCATCACCCCCCTAATCACTTTGGACAGTTAAAGATAAGGGGTACAGGAACTGGTTCAAGGAAATTTGGGATAATGTTATTTCTTATCTTAAATTTATCATTTCGCCCCGTTTCACACAGACGGTCATAAAATTTCACAAGATGTAAACTCCCATTTGACTTGAAAGGGAAAACGAAACCCCACAAAACCACCGCAAAAAAAGGGATCATTTAGCTTTGGCCTAAATACGTGATCTAAAAATGGCCAGTTTGGGATAAAAAATTCCAATAATGTCCCGTAATTTTTCTTTGAGCTTTTTTTCACTTTTGTAGTATTTTACCTTTAGTATCACGAAGGCACAACTGCATAGGTCTTCAAATGACCTAACACCTTTAAAACGAAAAAAAAGTGCTCGACTGAACAGAGAAGAACCTAAAAGAAAATTTTCGGAGGTTTTTTTTTCTTTTAAATGAAAAATGGATTTTAAAAGGCAGTAATTGGAATAAAAAAATTTTACATGTCAGGGCTGGTTCTCTGGTTGGCGGTTTGGCTGGCTCTTCTTACGGGTTATTAAAGCTGGCGGTGGCTGGGGGCTCTTTCTTAGCGGTTCCCGACTGGCTGTTGACGGGCTCCCTTGGCTGTTCCCCCCTGGATGGTTCCTCCGACCGATTCCCCCGGTGCTGGTTGGGGTGGTTAAAACCGGCTGGCTCCCCCCTGGTGCTGTTTGCCTTAAACCCCCGGCGGGTTGGTTTGGCTGATTTCTTCGGCTGGTTCCATTGGGCGGGAAACCCTGCCATATCGGGTTGTGAAAGATCCAGAAAAGAAACAAAGTATTTAAGTACCTGAGAAGTACCCATTTTGTGCCTGGACTGTCACTTTATACCCACTTTGTCCAAATGTGCAAAAAAATTTACAATTTTTCAGTTTGAATACACTCTTTACAACTGGTCTCTTATCATTTAGATTTTTTGAAAGTAAAAAAATAGTTTTTTATTTGAAAAATGTCGGACGACCTGAAGGAACCATATTGAATTCGCGTTTTTTTTAGTCACTGTTTTTTAAAAAGGGAAGCTTTTTAAAATTACGATTTTTGAAACAACAGCTTTTTTTTCTACATTTGTTTTTCGAATTTTCCCATGTAAAACATTAAAGGGTTGAAAATTAAAATTTGTATGTTGAACAGAAATGTTATTGGTGTTTCCCTCCATAAAAGGTTTTTGCCTAAAATTCAAAAACTTCAAGCTTCCTAAAAGAAAAAAAAGTTCCAAATGTGACTTTTTTTCATTCCCCCCAACTCACTTTTTGGACATTAAAATTTTAGGGTACGGGTTTTCCGGGGAAAAGGGACAATGTTCCCCTTTTTACAGTTATTTCTTTTCCCCCTTTTTTTAAAACCTGAAAGCATTACAAATACGAGAAAAACCCCACTTGAGTTAAAAAGGGAAAAAAATGAAACCCACAAAAACCAATTCATACAAAAGGGATTTTCTAGCTTTGGCAAAATGCTGGACTACAAAATGACACAGTTTGGGGGTTTGTTTGATGTTAATTGGTTTTTCCAATGTTTTCACTGATATTTGATTTAGCCTGTGGAGTTTAATTTTTTAACGTACATAATAAATACCTCCCCGGGACAATGATGATTTGAGAAAGTACAAGCCCGACAGTCCCCCCACGTTGCCCCTGAACACCCCGCGGGATAGAAATGAAAAAAGGGATAGGAATGAGGAAAAGGGGAACTAATCGAAAGGAATCCCTAATTTTCCCTGGCTGCTCGACCTTGACTGGCTGACTGACCCCTGACTGACGGGCTGACCACTGATGGTTCTTTAGTGGTTCCCCCTGATGTGGGTTGGCTGTTGGTTGGCATTCCACTGGGGTGGTTGGCGGGCTCCTTTGGGCTGTTTTTTTTTTAGCGGCTGTTGGGCGGTTCTTCTTGGCGATTCCCCCGGGCCGATTCACCGGGAGCTCTTTGGGATGATTCCTACGGCTGGCTCCCCCTGTTGGCGGGTTCCCTCCTAGCCAGGGGTTTGGGTTCCTGGTTCCTCCTGGCGGGTTGGTTGGCTGTTCACATGCTGTTGTTGAATGGATGGCTTCTTCTGGTTTGCCTTTTTATCCCCTGGTGAGACCCCTGCCTCTACAGGTTGCCTGAAGGACCGCGAGGGATCCCTGGGCCCGGTCTGGGAACCCCGGAGATAGCTTTGGGTTGTCAAAAAACACCCCACCCAAAACGCACCCGAAAAATTGACATGGCCCCAGCCCCCTATCCCATAGCCCAAGACTTGCCCCGAGTGTTCTGAAAAATTTCCACCCCACCCCCCGTAACATTCCACCCCAGGATCTCTTTGCTTTGCCCTTCACCAAACGACAGCAATCGCAGAAGGGGAATCCCCGGAGCACCTGGCTTGTTGGGACCCCCTCCTGCGGCTGACTGCCCGGGCTTCACCGGGTTTGACGGGCTTCTACTGACTGGCGGGTTCTCCTGGATGTCTGGTGGAGGTTTTCGGGTTTGGGTTTTTTTTCCCCCCCCGGGGTTGGCTGACCTCTTCTTTTCCCCCGGCTGGTTGGTTGTTTGGTGGCCCCTCATAGCAGTTTGTCTGCCCTTCGAAAAGAAAACGACAGAAGACTGAAGGAAGGGGAAGGGAGAGGAGGGGGGGTAAAGGGAAAAGGGAAAAGGGAGAGGACCCATGCTCATCTCCTGAAACAAAAGATAAAACCCCCTTTTTAACATTTACTAAAATAAACCCCCCTATTATAAATCAAGGGTAATTCCACTGCAGACATCATTAAACAGTAAACAAACCATATAACCCTCCCCAGCAGAGAATTATATTTTGTTTCTCAAAAAGCTTAACCTCTTTAGCTATGTAACTTTCAACAATTTCCTCGCAGGGAAAAAGGTTAATTATTAATGGAAACATCATTTAAACTTTTTTTTTTCCCAACTATAAGTTTTTTTAGACCCCTTGAAACAGCAAGCAAAAGGAAGCGGATGGATCGTCGAACTGAAGCGACCCCTTCCCTTGTAAATGTATGTCCCCGGAGTTCAAGGACCAGATGGTTTATCAACGTCAGTGTTTTTTCTGACGCGTGCTGTCACCGTATATCTGCCTCCTGCCGATGGGCTGTTGAGAGTGGCCAGCCCTCCAAACCTCCCCATTGTTTTTATCTGTAAATAGGGCATTGACAATTATAATTTCAAAAAGAACTAGCGAAATGTAAGCCCTATTTTGATAAAAAACTAAGACTCTTTGTCATCAATTAATAAGCTAATAAGCAGCACCGCGTTTGGGTGGTGTGTACATCTATTGCCCTGCCATGGGCTGGGGATCAAACCCTCCACCGGATCTATCCCTCGTCCCCTGCAAGTTCATCTCCCACCCGTCTATCCTCAGCAATCTTTTTCAAGTCCGTCCAATATTTTCTCCCCGGGGACCCCGGGGCTCTTTTCCTCCAGCTTCCCCGCCCGGGCCAGGTGCTGTAATTTCTCTTCCAATAAAGTGTCATAAAAATTGACTTGCATTTTCCTGATTTCTTTATTTTAAATTCTCTTTTTGTCTGTCTCCTTCAAGACCAATTTTTTTTCTTTATTTTCCATGGAAATCTCAAAATTTTTTTTAGAAACTACATTTTATTTCTTCAATCTTGTTCTGATTTGCGTGTTTGGGCTTCCAACAACTGTACTACATTTAATTCTAAATAACACCCCCGGAACTCCTTCCGATGTTAAGGATGGGTTTTCTGTAAGAACGCTTTTGTCTTTTTGATTGTTTTTTTTTTTTTTGCTTGGTGATTCTGCTAGCATTTGATTTTTATTGTTTTTTGGTGAAAGGATCTTCCCAAAATTTTGCATACGTGTGCCCTTTGCTGTTAAATTTTTCATGCGATTTTTTTTTTTTATTGATTTCATGACTACAGTCTTTCGTATTTAGTTCAGCCCTTATTTTGCTTTCTATTTCTATTATAATCACAAATTGGTAGGTCTTTTTCATTTTCTGTGTTTTAACAACGAAATAGGGGCTCTTATGGACAAAAAAATAAAAAAATTGCAACATGGACGTTAGAATAAGTTCCAAAAAAAGGGAAATTAACAATATCAAAAAAGGGAAAAGGAAAGGCTTAAAAAGATTTTGGGCTGGGGGAAATGAGAGGAAGGGGGGAGGGATGATAACACCAGGATACATAAATATATTCTGATGGGGAAACTCACCTGAAAGAGGAGTAGGGATCGAAATGGAAGGGGAAATCAAAACGTTAAGGGAAAATGGGCTGTGTCCGACAGAGTTTTGTGGTTTAAAATGGGGGGCAGGATTTTATTCAACTCATTTAGGGGTATGCACCAAACCCAAGTACCCGGAAGAATTAAAAATTCTACGAAATTTAGCGGCCGGGGGGCCCCAGGGAAAAACAAGAAGAAATAATTATGGAGATTTTTAATGCTAAAGTGGGGGCAGGAAAGGTGGAGGAAAATCGGACCTCAGGGCCCTTTTTACACAAAACGAAAGGGGGGGCAACGTAGAAAGGGGAAGAGAATGATTCAAAGGAGGGAAACCCTGCTTTGAGGCCCATGGGAAAAAAGTAACTTGGACGGCCCGGGGAAAAATACCAAAAATCAGATTGACACATCCTGAACAAAAAAAGATTAGAAATTTTTTTTTCTGACCGCAAAAAACACCAGGGGAAGCAAAAGTGACCACAATTTTTAGGGGAATTTTGGGGGAAAAAAAGGAAAAACCATCCGCCAAACCCCCCCGGGGAAACCCGCCCGGGGAAGGATGAGCCCGCCCGGAGGAATCAGTCAGGGAACCATCTGGGAGTAGCTAGCCCCAGCCAGGGGGAACCAGCCAAGAGAGCCAGCCCAACCCGCCCGCTAGGAGGAACCAACCAAGTGGGGCCCCCAACCACCCCCAGGAGGAGCCGCGGGGACCGAAAACCAAACTGCCAGAGAGCCTCAGGAGGAACCACCAACCAGAGAGCCAGGGGAACATTCAAGGGAAAAACCCAAAAGGGAACCCCGTCAGCACTCAGCGGAGGGGTAGCCAGCCCTCAGGGGGATAAGCAGCCCGGAAAATCTAGAAAAAGACAGGAGACGAAATAGCAATCGATCCGTGTGAGGCAAAAGCACCGATACACATGCGCAAAGTACAAGTAGCTGACCATTTGACCTGTGCTGAGTTTCACATTAATCTTTCAAAAACCCCCAAGAACTGGTGAATTTACAAAATCACAAACCAACAGAAGCCCCCTATGATTGTGGTTTTCTCTCCCACATGGGGGGGGAGCACAAGATTGAAGATTAATCAAACTTTCCCAAAAAAGACCCTACGGAAACAACGGTAGGGAAGGGGTGAGGAGGGGGGCAGGGGAAAGAGGGCAGAGGGGGGGGAGAAGACACCAGTCCATTTTGAAAAAGAAAAATTAAACAGTTTTTTTACTCAATTAAACGATCAAATAAATACAATAAAACAATGGCGTTCCCTTTTCTCATGTTTTATTTTTTGTCTTAAACCCCAATTGAATTGTTTTGTATTTTCATATTTCAAGGATCTCATTTTGATATATTTTAATTATCTCATTTTGATGAGTTTCATGTACCCATCTTCACATTAAAGGATTAACTAAAAAGGGGAACTTATAGAAAACTTTAAGGAAGAAAACACCCGTTTCTTTAAGCTCTCTCACAGTAGTCATGCCGCATTCGAAGGTCGGTTTAAATGGATCAATATTTCCTTTTCGAAACTAATTGAAAAATATTTATTTTAAAAAAGACAACAACAAAAAACAAACCCGCTTGCTTTTATAGTTTAAAAAAAAAACAATAACACCGTGAATAGAAAGTTTAAAGGGCCTGTATTATCACGAAAGGGGACAAGGAAGATGTTCAAAATTTTCCCAAAACTGAGCAACAGTTAAAGCTTGGGATTATGTTATAGTAAAATGGATATTACCATTTATTTGATGCCTTCAAGACCTAAGGGAAGGTTGCTTTAAAGTCCTACCCGTTTTCTTGCTGATCAATGAACTTGAAAAAATAATTATTCTAAGCGGAAAAATGGGGTTACGTTCGCTTCAGACAAAAGCTTTTAAAGCAGCTTTTTTTGAAACTTTTTTTTTAATTCATGAAGGGTTCAAAGGGCCCAGGGGCTTTTAACTCAAAACATCCTTCAAAGAAAAAACAGAGGCTACGATTGACAGTAAATTTATTCATCGAAAAAAAACTTTAGAAAGGGTTTTTTTGATTCAAAAGGGAAAATGGGATTTTAATGGGAGTAAATTTGGGAAAAGTAAATTCTTAATTATTTGGTGGTTTTTTCCTAGCTGGGGGGGTTGGGGTCCTCTTGTTGGCCCTCTTGACTAATTCCCCTGGGGGGGGGTCCCTTGATTGATTCCCCCTGGGTGGGTTCCCCCGGCTGGTCCTCCCCCGGGTTTTTCCCCCGCTGGTTTCCCACGGGTAGCTTTCTGCTCGCCTGGCTTTGGGGGCTGGTTTTCCCCCGGCTCTTTCGGCTCCCCCCTGGCTTGGGGGCTGTTCGTCCTGGGTGATTCCTCCTGTGGGGGTGTTTTCTTTGCTCCCCTTTTGGTTGGTTTTGGTTTTTTGTGGCTTCTTTTGTGGCGACACAAGAGGTTGTTGAAATTTTTGGGGACCAAAATGCCCCTTCGAGGTTGCCTGAAATTCCAGAAAGTGTTAAAGCTAATTTAAGTACACGAGAAAGATAAATGTAATTTACTAACATATTTTTTAAATTGTTTTATGCCAGGAGTTCTGTTACTACTTTTTTGTGCAGGAACTTGGGGTTTTTGAAGACGTTATCATTGAAAGGTACATACATATGCCTTCACGAGATTTTTACACATAAAAACACAACAATAAACATATGGTGTACGAAAACTGGGCGATTTCCCTCTAAATAACTGTTTTATGCATCTAGATGTTTTAACATGGTTTCGATACGAAAAAGCAGGGCTAGGTTTAAAAAAAAAACATAATGTTTTTCACTAGCTGAAAAAGGTCATGGGAAATTTGGTGTCCCAAAATAAAAAATAACGTTTTAGTGAAAATAGTTTTGAAGAAGTTTTACTTTTGGGTGTGCGACTTTAAATGATTCAGTAAAAATTGAAAGAAAGATTACCCCAGCGTTTCTTGGGTTACCCTTAATACCCTCACTTTTCACTATAGGCAAAATTCAGCCCGATTTGCAAGAGCAAAAATATTGAAATACTTTATGGAAGAGTTGAGGAATCTTGGCACAGTTTTGGGGGGTGTTTCCCCGTTAAATGTTCACAGACACCCCTGTCCCACTTATTCCAGTTTTTTCCAAGTTTTAAACTTGTACAAAAATCGACAATTTATTATTTAGATGTTTTCGAAGGCGACAACTGAGTTCATTTTATTAGAAAAAAACGGGGGGGAACAATATAAATTTTTGGGTGTTTTTGGGGCACTGCCTTTAAAAAAAAGTATTTTGAACGACGATTGGAAAAAAACAACTGTCCTTTTCAATTGTAATTTACGAATATTCCCCCTCATATACATTGAAGTAGAAAATTGTATGTTGAACCAAATGGTGTCTTTATATTTCCTCCATGAAAGGGGTCATTGCCTAAATTCATTGACATTTAGTTTTTTGAAAAAAACACTATTTGTTTCTAAAAGGAGGCATCATCACCCCTAACTCACTTTTGGACAGTTAAAGAAAAGGGTACAGGAACTGGGCAATGGAAATGGTAATGTTATCTTCTTAATCATTATTATTATCATTTCTGTCCCGTTTCACACAGAAGGTCCACAATTCACAAGAGAATAATCCCACTTTTGGTTTAGAAAAAAATGTGCCCCATGGGAACATGAAAAAAAACATAAAGATGAAAATTGGAATGGCCAAAAACAGTATGGTTAAATTTAACAATATTTGGAAAGACCCAAAACAGAGACCAAATAAAACTTTAAAATGTTTGTTGGATGATGTTAAGGCTGCGAGGCATGGACAAGAAGAAAGGGATGAAAGAGGTGGGAACCAGAGCTGTGGGTTTTAAACCCAAGACGCTGGGGTCAAATGGACGGATAGGCCTCAAAAGGGAAACATACGAATGGTTGGGTCTAACGCAAGCCCCTAGTATCATACAACGAGGAAACTAAAAAATGTTGGACAAAACAATCCGTAAAGAAAACGACTTGATGTCCACTGTCCCCCAAGGGGAAAGTGGAAGGAAAGAGAAAAAGAGCGGCCACCTATCACTTGTAGAAAATCAAAATACAGTGGGAAGAAAACCCCGGAGGTGGTCAAACTTAGCCAAGATCGAGAGGTGGAGGCAACTTTGAGGACATATGTGCGCGGCAACACTGTTCCCCGGTGACGCCGACGGGGGAAAGTGCCCTAATGTTTTCATTGAGCTTTTTTCTCAGGTTTTGAGATATTTTATTTTGAACACTGAAGGGCCCAAATGCTTAGGTCTTTAACTCGACCTAACACCTTTACGAAAAAAAAAAATGGGACAGCATAGATTAGTTTGCCTAAAAAAAACAGTTTTTGGAGGATTTTTTTTCTCTTTAAAAAGAAAAAGGTTTTTAAAGGCATAATTTGGGAAATAAGAAAATTTTAATTCATGGGTGGTTCATTTGGTTGGGTTGGGTGGTCTTCTTTCTGGTTTATTTCAAGTGGCTGGTGGGTGGCTGGCCTTTTAGCGGTTCTCCTGCGGGTGGTTGACTGGTCCTCTTGGCTGGTTCCCCCTGGGGGGTTCCTCTGACCCCATTCCTCCTGGCTGCTGGGGTTGGTGGTTACACCTGGGGTGGCCCCCCCTGGTGGTTTTCCTTTATCCCCCTGGCTGGGGTTGGGTTGCTGTTTTTTGGCTGGGTTTCTCATGGGTGAAACCTGCCCAAACGGTTTCCGAAAGATCAAAAAAGTACTAAAATATTTTAAGTACACTGAAAAGATACCCCTTTGGCCCGGGCTGTCAAAATTTCATATCCCCCTTTGTCCAAATGGCAAGAAAATTTAAAATATTTTCAGTTTGAATACATTTACAATTTGTCAATCTTTTCATTTTGATGTTACTGAAAAAAGGGTAACTAATAAGAGTTTTTATTTGAAAAAAAATTTGGGCGATCGTGGGAACCATAGTGAACTTTGCGATGTTTAGTACGCTTTAAAATAGGGGAAGCATTTTTTAAATTACGACTTTGAAACAACAGCTGTCATTTTCTACATTAGGCTTTTCGAATATTTCCCCGTATTAATTGGGAAATGTGTTAAATTAATGTAAAATTGAACAGAAATGGTATTTGTGATTTCCTCCTGAAAGGGGTTGGGGGGCCTAAAATTTATTAACTTCAAGCTTCCTAAAAGAAAAAAAAAGTTTCCCCAAAAGTGACTATTTTTTTCCCCAACTCACTTTTGGGCAGTTGAAAGTTAGGGGACAGTCCATGAAAGGACAATGTTCCTTTTTTTTCATTGTTATTACATTTTTTGCCCCCCTTTTTTAAATGACAATCTTACAAAAAAAAAAATCAAGATGAAAACCCCACTTGAGCAAAGAAGGAAAGAGATAAAAATCCCAAATCCACATCTACCAAGGGATATTTAGCTTTGGAAAAACAGCTGTGATCTAAAAAAGACACAGCTGGGTTGTTATGAGTTAAGGGGTGTGCCATCAGTTTTCATGATATTGTTTTACCCTTGTAGTAAATTTTTAATCATTTCAATGTAACTAAAAAATACTCTCCAAAGGAAGAGGTTGACCCAAGTACAAGACCAAAAGCTCCCACCACAGGACCTGGAACAGGCCGGCTGGGATAGCAATGCAAGAAAGGGATAGAAATGATGGAGGGACTAACGAAAGGTTTCCCTCTAGATTTCCCTGGCTCCTCGATCTCCTGACTGGTGATGACTCCTGAGACTGGCGACTCATGACTGGTTTCCTTCTAGCTGGTTTCCCTCCTGATGTGGGGGTTGGCTGTTTTGGGGTGGTTCCCCACTGGGGGGGTTGGCTGGCCCTTTTGGGGCTGTTTTTTTTAGGGCTGATTGGTGGTTCTTCTTGGTGATTCCCCGGGCCCGATTTCCGGGTGGTTTTCGATGATTTAAGGCTGGTTCCGGTGGTGGTTCCCCCTACCCAGGGTTGGTTGCCTGGTTTTCCCCCCGGCGGTTGGTGGCTGCTCATCATAGCTGGTTGGTTTAAATGGATGGCCCCTTTGGTTCCCTTTTTATGCCTGGCTGAAAAACCCGCCTCACGGGTTGCCAAAGGATCCAGACAGAGGGGATCCCCCTGGGACGGCTGGGAAAACGGGGATAGCTTTCGGTTTGTCAACAGAAACCCAGCCAAATTGCAGGAAATAGACATGGCCCATGCCACCTACCCCATACCCAAAGACTTGCCAGATTGTTCTGAAGTTCCACCCCATTCCCCGTAACATTCCACCAGGATCCCCCATTTGCTCTGCCCCTTCACCAAAGACAGAAATCGCGAAGGGGGATCCCCGGAGCCCCGGGCCTGTTGGCTGCCCCCTCTGGGGGCTAAAGAGGGGTTCCCCGGTGACTGGCTTCTATGATGGCTGGATTTCGGGAGTTGGTTGGTGGCTTTGGTTGGTTCCCCTTTTGGTGACTCTTTCCCCCTTTTGGCGGTTGGCTTGTCGGGGAGGCCCCCTCAAAGCCGTTGAATGTTTTTCGAAAAGAAGAACGACAGAAGATGAAGGAAGGGGGGGGGGAGAGGAGGGGGAGGTAGAGGGGAAAAAGGAAAGGGAGGGGGACGCCATGCCATTCCTAAAAACGAAAGTTTAAAAACACCAGTTTATCATTTACCAAATGAACCCACCATTATAAATCAAGGGTTTATTTTCATTGCCAGCATCACCATCCCGCAAGAATTATATTTTCGTGTCTCAAGAGTTTAAAATCTTTAGCTGACTGAAAGTTTTTACAAAAAATTTTCTCGCAGGAAAGTGTTTTTAAATGTGAACATATTAAAAACTTTTTTTTCACCAACGTTATGTTTTACTGCTACTTAAAAAGAAAAAAAGGAAGCGGAGGATCGTCAAACTGAAGTCTGACACCTTTTCGTAAGTTTGTTTTCCCTGGATTTCAAGGGCCCAGGGGTTTACAGACGTCAGTGTTTGTCGACGGGCTGCATCCAATATCTGCCTGCCTGTGATGGTCTTTTCCTGATGAGGGGGCCCCACTGTCCAACCCTCCTCATTGTTTCATCTGTTGAATAACTTTTGACTTTTATAATTAATCAACCGCTAGCGACAATGTACCCCTATTTGTTTTTTTAAAAACAAGGGGGACGCCCTTTTGTAATAATTAATAATGAAATAAGATGCACACGCGTTTGGTGTGTGTGTGTACAATCAGTCCCCTGCCTGGACATGGCGATCAGAACCCCCCACAGGATTTTCCCCTGTCGCTGCAAGTACATCTCCCCCCCTGTCTATCCCCCAACTCTTTCTCAAGTCCGTCCAATTTTCCCGGGGTCTAGGGCGCCCCTTTTCCTCCAGCTTCCCTGCCGGACCAGGTGCGTAATTTCTTTGAAATAAAGTGTCATAAAAATGTGACTTGCTTTTTCCTGATTTTCTTTTTTTTAAGTTCTTTGTTCGTTTTCTTTCAAGCCAAAATTTTTTTTCTTTTTGTCCAGGAAATTTTCAAATTTTTATTAGAAATACATTTTAGTTGCTTAATCTTTTTTGACTTTGCGTGTTTGACTGTCCCACAAATTACAATAGTTTTAAATTTAAATAAACCCAGGAATCTTTCCTGATGTTAAGTGATAGGCTTTTGTGATAAGAACGTTTTTCGTCTTTTTGAATGCGTTTTAGTTTGGGCTGATTCTGCTAGATTTTGATTTGATCTGTTTTGGGTAAAATGGCATCTTCCAGAATTTGCACTTATGGGGTTTGCCTTTGTGTTATTTTGCATGCGATTTCTTTTTTTTTTTTATTGTTTCATGACTACAGCTTCTCGCATTTAGTTCAGCCCTTTATATTTGCTTTCTATTTCAATTATAATCACAAGATTTTAGGTCTTTTTTCATTTTCGTGGTAACAACGAAAATGGGGGGCCCCCTTATGGACAAAAAAAAAAATTGCAACTTGGGCGTTAGAAATTTTGAAAAAAAGGTAAATTAGACAATATAAAATGGAAATGGAAAGGCTTAACATAAGTATTTTAGGACTGGGGAAAGTGGAGGGAAAGGGGGGGCCGGGTGATAACACCAGGTACATAAATATATTCGATGGAAGTCCCCAAAAAGAGGAGTGGCATGTAATGGCGGGACAAATCAAAACGAGTTAAGGGATATGGGCTGTGTCCGACATGTGTTGGGGTTAATGGGTGAAAGCCATTTGTATAAAACATTCAGGTGAATGCCCACATCCCCCAATACTCAGGAAGAAGTTAAAAAATTCTCGAAGTTTTGGGGGCAAGGCCCAGTGTAAAGTACAAGAATTTTAAAAAATTATGGGAGTTTTAATGCAAAAAGTGGGACAGAAAAGGTGGAGGATATAGCTGGACCTCAGTTTTTTGTACAAAAAAAACGAAAGGGGGGGAGACTTGTAGAAGGGGACAGTGAAGATTTCATAGTGGAAAACTGTTTTGACCCGCCAAGGGAAGAAATGACTTGGGATGATCCAGGAGTAATCCCAAAATCGATTGACTACCCTGACATAAAAGATTTGGGAAATTCTTTAGACAGAAAAAACACTACCGGGGCCAATAAAACAGTGACCAAAATCCTTTAGGGGGAAGATTTGGGTGAAATTAAGGAAAAGGAAACAGCCCAAAAAGCAACAATAAAAAATTTTGGACTCTTAAAGTGATGAAGTGAACGTAAAAAAATTAAAGACATGTTAAAAAAAAAACCAGTGCCGGGGGAGGTTGGAGACAGTGGAAAAAAGGGAAAAAAAATTGAGAAAAATAAATGAAGCTTGGAAGAAATCCCAAATAGATAGAAAGAAAAAAAAAATGGCGACAAAGAAAATTCTGGCTTGATGAGGAACGGAGGGGGGAAAAGAGAAAAAAGGGAGACATACAGGAGAGAAAAAAAGAAATTTAAGATGGTGCAATAAGTAAGGAAGGTTGGCTGAAAAAAAAACCCAAAAAAATAAAAGAAGACAAAAAAACAGATCCTCGGTATGCACAGAAAATTAAAGAAATTGTCCCGGGAAGAATACTGCCATAAAAGGGTTGCTTAAATCAAAAGTGGTACGTTTCGGGAAAAAAAGACAAAATATTAGACGTGGGGGAGTACATTAAAGCCCCTTTTTGAAGATGACGAAACGAATTCACATTAAAAGAAAGAACGTTGAAAGGACCACCCATAATGAAGAGAAGTGGCAGCATTAAAAAAGTAAAAAGGGGAAAACCCCAGGACCAGACAACATTATACAGAGATGATTGAACCCCTGGAAAAATTTGGTATTGAAAAAAAAAAAAGTCCCCCTAAACGAAATTTATGGCCTGGAAAAATCCCCAAAGATATGTCAAAATTTCAATTTTCATTGCCAAAAAAGACAGGAGTAACGAATGCGAACTCCATCGCAAAATCACCTTATGAGCATGAACAAAATCCCATTAAAAATAACCATGATGAGGAAAAGGGGAAAGATCAAAGAGAAATAGCAAAGGCAGTGTGGAATTGTGAGAGGGAAAGGAACTGTTGTGCCTTTACATTTTAAAAGAATGTCTAAAAAGGGTCAATCGGATGAAAAAGGGATTTTATTTAGCTTTGTTGTTTACAAGGCTTTCGATAGAAAAAACATGAAAAAATTGAAAACCAATAGAAAGATAATTAGAAGGTGCATAGGGCAATAAGAGTTCCCTTTCCTTTCAACAAATCCACCGTTCACTGCTTTACCCTTTTTAAATTTGGGGTATTTTTTGTCCTCATCAGGTTAACTAATAGAATTTTGTCATGGGTAGGTAAAAGAAAACTCTAGGGAGAGTGACAACAGAAGGTTTCAGAGAAGTAACCCCCTTTTTTTTTTTGAAAAAGTGTTTGGGCCCCTAAATTTCCCTTACCCCCGGGGGGGCCGGGCCACACCAGGTCTGACCCTGGATCCCTTTTTGCTGTTGTCAATTTTTTTTTTTTCCCACCCCGGGGGATCGAACCGGGGCGATTCGCGTTTCAAAAACGCGGTACGGGTTTTTACCAATGTGAAAACGGGGCCACATATCTGTAGGGAATTAACCCCTTATAAATTTATTTTTTGGTTCCCCCCTTCCCCAACCCACTTGAGCTCCTTTTGTGCCTTGCCATCCTTTAAGGGCTAGTCCTCTTTTCCCAGAAATGCGATTTGTTTTCATGAGTCATAAGCGGAGGTGCCCAAAACCCCTTTGCCCCCGCCCTCATGGCAAAGTTTTTTGCCCCGCAGCCCTTTTTTCTTCAGGGTTCTGGCAAGACCGGCGTTTTTTCGGTTTTGTAATATGTGCTTCTTCCATTCTGCTTTGTTGGCAAGTGGGGTTCATCAGAATCACTTGTTTTCGAGGAGTAGAGGGGGAGAGCGAGGGTCTGGTTCATGCCTGTCTTGCTGTGACATCGGGGAAATTTTCCCCATTGGGAGGTCGCTGTACACCCCCAGTCGACTCCCCCACCCAGAAGCCCTTTGTCAATGTGCGGGTTGTCATACCCCTTTCGGGCCAGACCTGTTTCCCCCCGTTTTGAAAAACTTTTGTCATAGCAATTGGTGCGTTTGGGGTCAGGGTTTTTTCGCTAAAACCACATTGTGATCACTTTAAAACTTGGTTGTGCCTCCATGTATACCTTCCTTGGGCTAGCGCTATTTTGCAAGGCTTAGGACAGTTCCATGGGTTTGTTTCTTGACAGAGCGGAATGGGGTGTTGTTTTTCCCCCCTTTCATAAGTTTGCTTCGGGGGGGAAGGTCATATACAGATCTGAGGGGGAAGCTTACCCTTAGAGGAGCCATGGCCAATATCTTTTCCAGCTGAGACTTCTTTGGATGCACTGTCCCAGTTTGTCCATTGCCCCTGTTGACCTTGCTGGACTCCCTTCTCCTCTTTTGACTTTCCTTCTTCAACTCCTGTTGATCATGTCTTTTTTTTTTCCTTTCCCCTTGGTTTGGACCACCACTGCTTTTTGTTGCCCCCCAGTCCCTGTTTTTGGGTTTTTGCGTGTGTCCAATTATTTCTTTGATGCTGGGTTTCTCTTGGCTTTGTTTACAGCTCTTGACTTTCCCTTTTGCCATTCTCAGTTTTGGTGAATGCTTCACGATATTTCTCGTTTCCTCCAGCATGTCAACAGTTTTGCTTTTCCAATTTTTGTATTCCCCACATGGATTTCAGGGGTAGTTCGCATTTGTTTTGCGACATAGAATGCAACTCTGAGACCAGGGGGGACACCGAGCCATTTTCTTGTTTATTTTTGAATTTTGGTTCCCATTGTTCGACTTGCTGGGCAAATTTCATAGATTACAGTGGCCAAAGCATTTTTGGGTTATCAGAAAGAACTGAGACACCAGATTTGTATTTTCCCTGGCAGCCCGCAGTTATCTATTTTTTCAGGCCTTCTTCTGCTGTTTGTTGGTTTACACCCTTTGTGTGTCTTTAGGGAGCATCATCCCATTTCCCGGACTTTTTTATGGTTTCTGTGACAGTGGGGATGGCTGGTTTGGGCTACCATAAATTTGACTGAATCTCCCCACTTTCCTTTTCGCAGTGAGAGACTTGGGGATTTCTTAGGTTTGAACCTTTTTTCTTGAAGGGGCCCACCAGCTTCCAGCTGTTTTAAAGATTTGGTGTGTCTTTCCTCATCGTGGACAAGATTTTGTTCATCAGAAAGCTTTTAGAGGAGGCATCTGGTATCCACCCCCCCCGGTTCACTGGCCTAAACCCATTGCAGTTTTTAAATGTTCCTTTGCCAACACAAACAGTAGGAGAGATTGCACAGCCCATTGCAATGCCCACCTCTGGGGTTACCCATCCGTGGTGTATTTTTTGGTGGGAAAAACCGCATTGAGCCCCCTTTGGAAATATTTCCTCGCATTGTTCGGATTTTTTTGGGGATGTGTAATTTCAAGAGCAGCTGACAAAATTTCCCAAAAAATCTCTGTCATATAATTATCAAGTGATGTAAAGGGAGTTCGTATTTTTTGCCTCGTTTTTTGGGGAAGTGAAAATGAAAAAAGATTTTCGACATATTTTTTAGGTTTTTTCCCAGTGTAGAATTTCTTTTGGGGAGGTTTATTTTTATTTTCAATCCCAAATTTTTCTGACCCTCAATCTTTCTATGTATATTTCTGGTCCTTTATTTTTTTTCAACGCTGCTGTAACTTCGAATTTTATTTTGGGGGTCCTTAAAAAGTTCTTTCTTAGTTTTCCCTTTTCTATCCCCCTCAAAAGGTTTCTAATGTACTCTCCCCACTGTCTTTTTTATATAAAAAGACCATTGTTGATTTTAAGCAAACCCGTTGATGGCAGTCTTTTTATGTGGGTATTTTTTCAATGTTTCTTCATGAACAAAGTCTTTCTGTGTAGGTTTTCTATCTTTTTACACCCTTTTTTCCAGCCAAACTTCTTTACTTCTTTTCACTTATTCTGATTTTATTATCTTTTTATTCTTTTCCCCTTTTCCCTTTACCCCCCTTTTTTCCCCCTCAAGCCTTAAATTTCTTTGCATCCAGTTTTTTGTTTGATTTCCTTCAGCTCTGGGGATTTTTTCCCAAATTCATTTATCGAGTTTTTCAAATTTGTCCATTTCTTTCTTGTTCCAACTCTTCCCGACACTGAATTGTTTTGTATGTATCGCACATTTTTCCATGATTGATTTTCTCTTTAAGAGTCCAATATTTTGTTGATGTAGTTTTTCTCGGTTTTTTTCTCTTTAGTTTTAGCCATAGTTTCCCATTTTCAGGATTATGGTCACTGTTGCAGTCTGTGCCCCGCAGTGGTTTTGCTTGCTATCAAAAGAAAAATTTAAATCTCGTATTTTCGGATGTGGGGTTTAGTTTTATTTTGTGTGCGTTTGGATTCAGCCTGTCCTTTTTTTCTTTTTGTTGTCAAACCCAAAGGGTTTTTACTATGAAATTCTTTACTTGTGCCCCCTCAACAAGTTCTCTCCCCTTATTTTTTCAGACCAGACATGAGGTCCATTTATGTCATCTACGTTTTCCCTTTCCCTTTTAGCTTACAATTTCCCCTTTCTATTTAATTTTCTGTGATTTACGTTAAGCCCTTTGGGTGTCTCTAATTCTGGGGAGAAGTTGTCAATTTTTTCCAGTACTGGCGATGTTGGTTTCGCATACTTGGGTGTTGCGATATCAAATGGTTGCCATCCAATTGACCCAAAAAAAACACGGGCTATATAACCCATTAACTTTGATAGACTTTTATTGTCATTTTCCGTTATGAACCCGACCTTTTTTTTCCCCCAGGATATATAAAATTTTTTGCTTTAGTTTTGCCTGTTTCCTTCCAAACTTACCCCTCCCAAATTTTTAAATAGATGGCAATCTCCACCTATCTGAACCTTTGAAATTCTGCGAAGTCAAAAGGATATCAGTGATGATGAGATGTGAAGTCGAAATATCAATGCAACAAAATCGATGATTCTGTTTTTGTATGGGGTATTCATATGACTTTTTTTGTAAATGCTATCATTTTTAAAATTTGGTTTTAAACTTTCACAACTCTTTCCTTTTTGTCTATAAAAAACATTTCAATTAACCAAATATTTTTTTGGTGTCCCTTTAAATTTATGAACCTGTTAAAGCTGCATGAAATAGTTTTCTTCTAGCACCTTTTTTTTCGCTTTCCTTTTTTTGAAAGAGTTTTTTTAGAAAAAGGCAAAGGGTGTTTAAATCCTACGTCCTTTTTGTGTAAAAGCAAAAGGGTTTTACATTCCCCACTACTGTTCTTTCCCTTTTTCAAGGGACATTTCCCAGTACTGTTTTTTGTATTCATCTTAAACAACCCTGAAAAAGTTTTTGGTATTCCCCGTTTGGAAACTAAAAACCCCCCAACTTTGTGACCCAAATTCAAGCCCCAAAATATACACTAGTCAGAGGCCTACCTTTTTGTGTTGGAGCAATCTGGATCGTTCTAATAGACTTCTTTTTCCTTTAAAAATAGTCTTTAAAAAGTTGTGTCAATTCTCGGTAAACTGTTCAACTGACACTGATGTGGTACAGTCCCCTTCAAAGTGACTGGGTCAGGCTGATGTAACGCTTCTTAAAACAAAAAAAAGAAACTACCTGGATACCCCCCAGTCTGGGAACTTGTATAGAAAGTATTCCCTAAGACAATAAACTACTTAAAAAGCCCTGAATTGTTTAAAAAAGAAAAACGCTTACAAGCCAGTCACTAGAATTTTTTGAGGATTTTAAGGTACTTTGGATGATAAAAAAATTACGTTGATTTATATACTTTAAAAATTAAAAAAAATTTTTCCTTTGTGCTTTTAGAAGGGTATCCCAAAAAAGAAGTTAAGGAGATTGAAAACATTCAAAATGGATAAAAAACTAATTGGTAGGAAAAAAAACAAAATACAGTAAAAAATTTGCACTTTTACTCCTGTCCTTATAGAGGCGTGAGTGGGACCAGAAGCAGGGGCAACATCAGATTGGACCCCTTAGAGAAGCCCAGTGAAAAAAGGGGGCGAAGACCAGGCATCTGTCGAAGAGCACCCTGGTAAGGCTGAAGTACGGAGAGGGAAAGGGCATCAGATCCCCAGTTCTTTCAAAAAATTTTGAGGAAACAAATGTAACAGGATGTTTTTAAAGGGGGAATCCCAAGTAGGAAATTTTTCCCAAAGAAGATATTCTGATGTCTTGGGACTCGAAAATCAAATCCCCATTTTAAAACTTTCACTCAAGGTGAGTTGTTTTAAAAACGACTGTTCAAAGGGGAATCAAAAGGGGGTCTTCTCAAAAGAAAATACTCTCATGCCTTGGCATTTGGAAATTTAATTTCCCAAATTTTTATGAATGTTAGCTCAAAGCGTGTTTATTTATCTTTTTCGAGGGCAGACAGTTGAGCCCCCCTGCCATTGACAGGTAAATCTTTTCACGATTTTAAGGTTGAAAAGTGGGAAAGGGGGAGAGAATTTTCAGGAGGTAACTACAGTATATTGTGAAAATCGAAAAGGTTTGCGTGGGGTCGATTGAAATGAGAAAAAAAAGTTGCATGCAACCCCCGTCCCCCCCGTGAATAAGGTCCATCCGGGTGTAAAAGGGCGTTTGTAGCAAGAGAAAGATGGACACTGTTTGATAAAAACAGCCCCCAAGTAAAGTAAATCCCTACCGCTTACGCAGAGGGTTTGACCAACCTTATTTTTTACCATGAAATGTGGTGGTCTTGATAATCCTAAACCCTGTTGATGTCCGCATTGTTTTGGTTTTCGAGTAGGTTTTACCCTTGTGTTCAGCAATGGAAAAAAAGATAAAATTTTTTCAGTGCCAAAAGGAAATTGGTTTGAATCCTGCAGATTTGAGGTTAGGGTGAATGCTCAATTTTAGTGAAAGTGGGGGGTTTAAGGCATGAGAAAAAAGTCCCCAAATCTACTAGTACAATCACGGTTTATTTCTTTAAAATCCTTCTGACCCCTAATGCTCTTTTTTTTGGAGTAGATATGGGGGAAGGATAGTTTAAAACAAATGCAATAACATTCACAAAAAAACAACAAAAAAAGAAAGCGTTTCGAAAATTCTTTTTAAAATACGGCCTTTTTTTCTGCGGTTATATGCTTGGGACGTTTTCTATTTTGTGTTCAAAGCGTTTTTAATTTTTTTCTGTTTGTTTTTTGTTTGCCGCAATCCATTCCAGCGCCTGCCTTTGTTTTTTTTTTACTTCCTTTTTGTATAAATTTTTAAAAACGCGTTTTTTTTTCTAACACGTTTTTTCTGGTTGTAAGCTTAAACGTTGGCAGCGCTTTTATTCGATTGCAATCAATTTATCAGAAATATCGGGGGAAAAATTGAGGCAAATGTGCAGATTTCCCCTTTGGGGAAGGCCAATGGGAAAATTTCGCCAAAGAAACTTTACAAAACTATCCGATCCGAAAAAGTTGGTGTTTTAAGGTACAAAACGAATCTGCTTCTTTTAAACCCCCCCCCAAATTTTTAAAGGACAGGGAAAAATTGGGAAAAAACTGAAAAGGCTACTTGAAAAAGTAGGTGCTTTAAGAGAGGGAAAATAAGTCTTAAAAATTTTAAACCAAAATTTAAGTACAAAATTTGCAAAGGGGACAGTTTGGGGAAAAAATTTTGAACGTTTTAATGGCCACAAAATAAGAAATGCTTACCCAGATAGTTGCCATAAAATTCAATAACGGGAAAAAAACTACTCTTAAAAAACGTTTTACATTTTGGGCAGTTTAAAAAAAGATGCTCCCTTTCTTAGTGGAACGCGTTGACTGCGTGAAAACGTAAAATTTGATTCAAGAAGGTCGCGATCAGCAAAGTCCGTTGTTAACAAGTGTCCAAAAAAATCACCGTGAATTTTATATAGTGAACACTTTGTCAGCTTCCCTCCGAATGACCACCCCTCCCTTCTTTTTTTTTTCCTGTTTTTATGCTTTACAGTAACACAGATCTTCATTCCACGGCCAATTTTCCCCTCTTCCCCCTCCTGTTCTCCCATCAGGGGCCCCACCCCCCCCTTCAACAAATCACGCGTCCTTCTTTATCCATAGCTTCTCCCCCTTCCAGTATAATTCTTTTTTTCTCTGGTACCTGTACTTTTATGCATATTTTAAGTAATTTGAAGGATTTTCGAAAATAAAAAATTTTTGTTAAACGGGGCTAAAATTAAAAATTTTGGGGGTTTTAAGTTTTCTTTATGGGCGGATGTTTTGTAGGGTTTTAACATTTAGGTTAAGTTAGACCTTTTGAATTTGCACTCTAAAAATGTAGCCCTAAATCCAAGACGAAAATATTGCCTTTTTTTCCACGTGTGTCCTTACCAAAGGGGGGAAGTAGGTTACATTTTTAATTAGTAAAATAACACTAGGGTTATCTTTCCTTTTCCCCCGAAATAAAGCGAAAAACAAAAGTAACCGCCGAAATAGTGTGTTTGGTGTTAAAAATTAAAAGGGAGTGCTGGATGTGAAAGAGAGATGAATGACATGTGAATTTTATGTCAGTGAATTAGGATAGTCGGAAATGAATATAATAGGGATGTTAGGGATAGCATGGGGGGACCCTGAAGAGAGAAAGAGGAATTTGTGGAGAAAAGAACAGTGGGAATTAGGCATGGGCAGTGGGAAAAAAGGGGGTGGGCAGTGGTGGAAATGGGAACAGTGAAAAAGGGCGGGGCAGGAAGGAGTAATTTGGATAAATAGTGGTCAATTTTTTTGTTCTTTGCCCAGCCTTTCGCGGCGTTAACCCCACACCCCTCATTTAGTTCCCGTTATGACGAATGGTGTTTAGTTAAAACGATGTAGGATGTTCACAGGAACTTGCCCTATCAAGCAAGAGCAACCAAAGACATTTTTTACTACTATGGGTCACTTTTGAGAAGTCAGTAATATTGTGTTTGATGCAACATATTTACTACCCGAACGGAACAGTCAAAAAATCTCATACACATCGTTTTTTTCAGTTTGGTGTCCCCCGACAAATGTTCACCTAAATTGTTATTGAAAAAAACTGTCAATTTGACATGAACTTTTAAACTTATTTAAAAAACTGTCATTTCGCAGAAATGTTTCCAGAGATGTAAGCCCAAACACTGTGAAACACCCGAAAAATGCCGTAGAATTGTTTATGTTTTGGGGGAAGCTATATTTAAGTCAAAATTGGGGAATCAAACAAACTTGATTAAATGATAACTAAAAGCAAAAGTTTTTCATTTTTTTCCCCTCCCCCATCGTCAGCGATATTCCATTTCTTCCATAAATTTTTTTTCTCTAAAATAGACGGAAACAGTTCAAACGCTTGGGTAAAATGTTGAAAGAGGAACAGTTAGGGATAATGGGAAATACAAGGGCAGGGGGAAAGGGGGGTAGAAATGGTAATGGGAAAGGAGCATTGACGTGGAGCGTTGTCGAAATGTTGAAATTTGTTCCCTTTGCCTTCCCTTTTTGGTTTTTTTTCTCATTAGCGTGAAATTCAGGGTATGTTTTCCCCTCTCTTCGTTATCCTCAAATTTTGTCCTTTGTTTTTCATGATGACGGTGAACGTTTGTCTTGATTAAATTTGGGGAGTTGTTAAAGATGGGGGGGCAAAGATTGTATAATTTTTTTTTTGTGGAAAGTAAAGATTCAGATTTTTGTTTACTCGGATGTAGTGAGTGTGTGAGACCCGTGCCGATCATGTGCAGAGCCCAAAGGCCCAAAAATTTTAAAAGAGATTCCTCTCATCCTTTTGGATGTCCTCTGTTGTTTAACTATATCCCATATATGGTCATGTTGAACAGCAGTGCGATATTCCAATAGTGTCAGCAGAAAAGCCCGAGCCCGGAAAGTTTTTTTATGACTCCCCGAAAAATATTAAGAGGAGAAGGAAACCATGCAAAAGGCAGAAAAAGCCCGCAATAGTAAACAAGTGTTTCTTCTTGGTAAATACAAATGGGTCTGCATTCACACTGATTCCAAAGCTTGCTGGGGTTTTTTGACATGAAAAATCAGCACTGCATCGGGAAAACGAAGGAGCCAAAAACAACAAAAACGCAAGAAAATAGTTGGTGTCCCCAAACAGTCCACGACGTCTTGATGTATTTCTGTCAGGGAAAAGGGTTCCCTGATACCATTGCCAAAGATTTCAGGGGGCTAGGTCAGCATTTAAGCATGTTGAGCACTTGTGAGATAAGCGCGAGAGCAGTCCAATCCAAGTGAGGACTGAAGGAACAGAAAATCCCCGGGAGGAGCAGTTCACCCGAAGGGAAATTCAAGGTCAGAGAAATAAAAAGGCCAAAGCAAAAACAGAAGCGACTGGGATCAAGAAAAGGAATTATCGTCAAAAGGGGAAAAGGGAAAGAGAGAATGGAACACAGAGATTTTAAAAAAGAAGAGGTGCCCAAATTCCAGAAGGCAGCCCGGAAGCCAACAAAACCAAAGGAGAAGGGGAACAGGGACTCCAGAAAATCTCAAAAAAGAATGGGGAAAGTGGTGTAAGGTATACTCGGGATCATTTTTACTCAGATCTTAATATGACCCAGTGAAAGAAAATTGGTGAAATTGGGTAACAGGGGACACGTGTGCCCGCTTTGTTGGCAAACAAACAGTGAAAAGTCATGAGTTTTGCAAAGGGGTTTTTCCAGGACTGTGCGACAGAGATACAAAAGAAATTGCTAAATGAGATTGCAAAAGTGAAGAGTCGCCAGGGGTTTAAAAAAAAATGCCGTAAGACACTTTTGCATTAAAAAAAAATCCTCAGACCCTTTTGGCGTAAAAATGCCTCACATTTGGCAAACCTTCCCCTTCATAAAAGCAAAAAGATTCTGTCGAATCATGTGCCCTATGAAAAAAGATGGAAGAAACCCTATCAGTACTGAGAAATATTGCCCTTATTTTAGGCAAATTGAAACCCGTCGTAAGTTTTTTCCTTTGTTTTCTATTTAATGCTTTGGGGCAAAATCTTATAATCAAGTTTGTGCTAATAGTTTGGTTTGTAAAAAGGGGTGTCTTTTTATTTTAATAGTTTAAAAAAGTTTATTTTCGTTGTTCTTTTTGTTTTCTTTGTTTTTTTAAAATTTTTCATTCGTCTATTTTTTTATCATTTATCTTACGTCTTCCATGATGATCCTCCTTCTTCTCTCCATCTGTACTTAGTTCATCATTGCAGTACAGCCCGTGTATAAACGTGTTTTTTCTATGTTCCCAATATTACCGCTGTTGTTAATAAAATCAATAATAACAATACAGATTTTTTTTAAAGCACTGCTTGAAACTAATATGGATTCGTAAGCATTCAATTGATTCGAAAAAAAAAGAACGGATATTACAGAAGATTATAAAAATTTATTAAACACCGTAAGATAAATAATACATACAATCCAGAGAGTGTGAAAGTAGTATTTGCCCCCGGTCATAAACATAAGCATACATGAAAAATTTCCAGTATACAGAACCAATATGGGGGACATACTGTAAGGGCAGTGTAAATATTTCCAACGAAGGTTGGTTTAAGTTTAAGTCTTTAACTCTGATGGCGTGGAAAGACTGGGGAAATCCATCAGTCGATGGCAGTTATTCCAGGACTAACTTGCCCTGAAAAAATGAAAAAATTTTCCCCTGTGCGCTTTTACACCTCCGTTGTTTTTTAATTTTTTAAAATTTATTTATTTTTTTATTTAAATATTATTATTTTTTGTTTACTTATAAATTTTTTCATTTATTTATTATTTTAAAAATTTTTATTTATTTACTTCTTTTAAAAGTTATTATTTGTTGTTAGTTAGTTTTTTGTTTTTTTTTTTTTGTCTTTTTTATAACACAATGCGTATAAAACAAAAATCAAAAGGGGCATAATATATTTTTACACATATAAAGATACAGAACTACACACATTCATATGCACATTACAATTTCAGATATCTACATACTATGTACACCTTCGTACATTACTAATTTGTGCTCACAAAGTACTATTATTTGACAAATAATAGAATGGTAGCCGTTAAATTGAAGAAAGGCAAACAAAACCCCAGAATAAAAAGTTTTACCAACCGTTTCAAAGAGGGAAGCCAAAACTATACTTTCTAAACAACGGGTTTAAAATCCCAAACGCTTAACAGCATCACTGGTAAGGTAAGCGCGCGCGCCCAACACAACACACCACTCAATACCACCACAAAACCCCAAAAACACACCCAACAAAAAAACCCCAACCAACAACAACCAAAACACAACACACCCAAACCCCCCCCACACCAACCCACCAAAATACACCAAATTTTTTTCACTAAATTTTTAATTGGTCAGACAAAAAGGGTGTGAAGTTATTCTAATTCTTTTCTCTTTTTACTTTCTTTCTTGTCTTGTCTCCACCAACCCCTTCCCTTTTTTTAATTTTTTTTTTCTTTTTTTCCCCCCTCTTTCCCCCAAGTTTATTTTTCTTTGTTTTTTTCCCTTTTTCTTCTGTTCTTTTTTTTCGTAGAAACTTAAGTTTTTTAGTATAGAGGTTTGACAAAAAATCGATACTACGTTCCTACTTGTTATGTGGGTTTGGGAAATGGTCTGGCATTCTTTTCTTCTGTGTAGGTCGGGGTGAAATTCAGCGCATGTGTAAGTGTTGGGGTGCTTCTGTTTTTTGCTATTTTGTGGGAAATATTTGTTGTATGGAATAAAAAAAAATTGCCTCGGATGTTTGTACTCGCTTTATTTAAGATGGTTTTTTTTTATACGAGAGAGAGAGAAGAGAGAGGAGAGAGAGAGAGAGAGGCGAGAAGAGAGATAGAGGCAGAGGCAGAGGGGAGACAGAGACAGAGACAGAGCCCCCAAACAAAACAAAAAGAAAACAAAACAAACCAATTTGTGTGTGTTTTGTGTAAGTCCTTTTTTGGGGTTATATGGCCGGGGTGTGTGTGTGCTCTTTTTGTGGTGTGTTTGTTGTGTGGTGGGTGTGTGTGTTTGGGGGTTTTGTGTGTGGTGTGTGTGGTGGTGTGTGTGTGTGTGTGTGTTCGTTGTTTTTTGATTTAACGTCTTTTCACAAGAGTGAT
>JAPXFY010001461.1:35000-36094 GCA_030674185.1 Monoplex corrugatus | reverse complement strand
TGTGAC
Organism: Monoplex corrugatus; assembly: GCA_030674185.1. Lineage (NCBI taxonomy): Eukaryota > Metazoa > Mollusca > Gastropoda > Littorinimorpha > Ranellidae > Monoplex > Monoplex corrugatus. Next base: position 36,088 of record JAPXFY010001461.1, on the reverse strand, counting down.
ATGTATCAATCATTGTTGGACACGTGGGTAAATTGGCTCCGTTTTCCATTTGATTCATTTTTGTCCAGACTTTATGGAAATCCTTAAAATCTGAAATTTCTTTGGTGCAGTATAATGCCCAGTAATCTTTCTTTGCTTCAGCAATGATTTTATTACACTGGATGTTAGCTTTTTTTCATTTCCATGTGATCGTCGGGTTTTCTGCGTTTGATGTAGATTTTGAATTTATCTTTTTTATACTGAACTGCTTTCTCACATTCATCTGTCCACCAAACATTACCCAAACGATTATTGGACTTATAAGTTTTGAGTTTCGGGATGGAGATGTCCACAGCAGCTAGAACTGACTCCTGGAACTTAGAAAACATAACGTCTACATTTTCACTTTCATAATGCTTATATTCTTGATTAGCAAGAGCAGTCCGAAACAAGGACCAATCAGCGCGCATGTAATTATATTTTGGTATGATGTCAGGAGTGCTGTCTTTCATCCTGATGTTGTCATAAGTTATTGTTATGATGATAGGTAAGTGATCACTTCCCAAAGTATCTTTGTGAGTGTCCCAGGTACAGCATGGTACTAATTCTGGTGATATTAGTGACAGATCGATGGCTGTTGTCCGGTGTTTGGAAACATCAGGAATTCTAGTGACACTCCCATCATTCAAAAGGTAAAGCACACTGTCAACTATATTTTCTACTAAACGATTGCTTGTAACAGTACAACAATCTTTTTCCCAAAACGGGGAGTGGGAATTAAAGTCTCCACCTATTAGCCATCTACCGTGCTGCAGATCCGGAATCGTACGCAGCCATTCTGTGTTGTGGTCATTTGGACCTGTTGGCAGGTGAACTGACAAAACGTTCAGGATAAAAGAATTACTGAATTGTACTGTGGCGGCACAAGCGTGTAAGTCTTCAGTTGATGTTAAAACTGGGGAATTAAAATATGTGATACTGCAACTCTTTAAGTATATATTATATATATATCGCAGTGGCTACCTTCTTCCCAGGATTTCCCAAGTCATATATCGGAGGATAATAATAATTTTGGAAATTGGGAAGTTTGGTTGGGATAACATTAAGCG
>JAPXFY010001461.1:22500-30000 GCA_030674185.1 Monoplex corrugatus | reverse complement strand
CTGTGGTACTTAATCACGACCAAGAGATCATGATTACATTGAGCTTGGTCGACGATCCCTGGCTGAAAAGAAACCATTGCAGGATTAGATGCCGTTTTTCCAATAAGTAGCAGGGTATTAGATTGTGTGTTGTAGCGTTGCTGTAATAGTGTCAGTGGTATGTTTGAGAGTTAAGGTATACAGGAGAAAGATAGAGAGAGAGAGACATATTCAGATGGTTTATTCATATAGGCCATGATCCTAGATGAAGGTACACGAACTGAAAAGAAATATATCACGAGACGGATACAGATGATGTATTCATAAGTCCATAATACTAGATGAAAAATCGCCAATCAAAAAAAAAAAAAAAAAAAAAAAAAAAAAAAATATATATAATATATATACACATATATATCAAGAGGCAGGTTCAGATTATTTTATTCATGTAAGCCATGATCCTAGATGAATGTGCACAAATTACACAAATAATAAGTATAGTCATAAACATGTTGAGAACGTATAAGCTGTGTTCATGAACGCAAAGGGAACAGTCAAAAAACAAAACAAAACAAAACAAACAAAAAAAACAAATCGTAGAATTAAACCACACATTTTTTGTTTTCAATAAAATTATCCTGTCTTGTTTAAAGACACACACACACACACACACACACACACACACACACACACACACACACACACACACACACACACACACACACACACACACACATATATATATATATATATATATACTTTATAAGCAGATTGCAACTTGGAATGTGGGGACATTGCAGCAATGGGAAAACTGGAAAATGTCAAGATTGCGATGAAAAGGCTTAACATCAATATTTTAGGACTAGGAGAAATGATACAAAGAGGGGCATAGATGAAACATCAGGTGAGCATATAATAATACATTCTGGTGGACACACACAGTAAAAAGACGAGAAAGCATCATAAGAGAAATGTATGTATGTATGTATGTATGTATGTATGTATGTATGTATGTATGTATGTATGTATGTATGTATGTATGTATGCATATATATATGCATGTATGTATGAATGTATGTATGTATGTATGCGTGTATGTATATATGTATGTATGCAAAATATGTATGTATGTATGTATGTATGTATGTATGTATGTATGCATGTATGTATATATGTGTGTGTGTATGTATGCATGTATGTATGTAAGTATGTATATATGTATGTAATATGTGTATATGTACGTATGTATGTGTGTATGTATGCATGTATGTATGTATGTATGTGTGTGTATGCATGCATGTATGTATTCATGTATGCATGCGTGTATGTATTTAAGTATGTATGTATGTAGTGTGTATATATGTACGTATATATGTATGTATATATTATGTACTTATGTGTTTGTGTATGTATGTGAGTATGTATGCATGTATGTACATGTATGTATGTATGTATGTATGTATGTATGTATGTATGTATGTATAGTGTATACATATATATACATGTGTGTATTATGTATGTATGTGTTATGTATGTATATAATTATGTAAGTATGTATGTGTGCATGTCTGTATGTATAAACGTGTACACACTTATACATGAATGTTGCATTTTTTCATAACTATATACTATTTACTATACCTGGATTACATATTGTGCGAATGCTTGAATTGAAATGAAAGAGTATATACAAGTACCACACAGAGGTATGTATGTAAGTATGTATGTATTTATACATGTATGTTTCTATGTTCGTATGTGTGTTCATATGTATGTATGTATGCATGTATGTATGCATATAAATTGCTTTTTAACCTGCTACAGTACACGCCACATTATGAACTGTGTGAATGTAAAAAAGAAGTAACTGTCACGTTCTGTTTTTTCTTCTTCCTTCAGGACTGACAAAATTCAGGTTTTCGGTCTTCTCTAAACAGAAGAAATGGATCATGTGGTCGGCAGGAAATAGAAGGCAATGAGAATATTTCAGTCTATAACACAATGTGGCTGTATTTAGATATTCAGTATATTTCTTGCATTGAAAACTTTAACTTGGTGTTGTGAAAAAAATATTGTGAAACAGTTCGTCAGTTCTGATTTTCATGTATCCATAATTATGATTAAGTATCTTAGCAACAGAATCCACCAACCAAGCAAATTGGACCGCTGAACACCACAGCTTATGTTAACATTAACCGAAAAGCATACAGAGAAAAATAGAGGAACGAGAACACATGTCCTCGTAAACATCAACTCTACGATTCTGCCCTCAGACGCTGAGTCATAAAGTATCCCACTGGGTCCTTCAAGACACTAACTTAGCCAGCCCGACTCGCAGCAGCCTCGTCTTGGCCACAGTCCTGACTCGTGGCTTAGAAACCATGATTGGTGTTGGTTTGGTCATAAACCACTGGCTAAAAAGCAGCAAGTGCGTAACTACATGTAGATGCCATTTTTCCAGCAAGCATCGCTGTGGTAGATTACAGGTCGCAATGTTGCTCCTACAGATGGTGTGCGTTTGAGAGTGGAGAGTAGATAGTTATCAAGACAAGGATAAAAATGTCGTTTATTTCTACATGCGGACATTTGTCATAAACTACCACTCCTGCCAATTTGATCTTTTGTGCTGGTTTGTTTGTTGTTTTGTTGATTTGTTTGTTTGTTTGTTTGTTTGTTTGTTTGTTTGTTTTTGCTTCTTTCTTTCTTTCTTCTTTCTGTCTTTCTTCTTTCTTTCTTTCTTTCTTTCTTACTTTCTTTGTTTGTTTTTGTTTTCTAGTATTTCATTTTCTATCTTTTTTATATTTTCTCAAACTGTACTTATCTGGTAACATTTTTATTCCATTCCTCAAGGTGTAAATGCGTGAGAAAATGGGGAGGGAGAAAGAGAGAAACAGAGAGAGAGAGGGAGGGGGGAGAGGGGGAGCATGTCTGTGTGCGTGTGTTTGAGAAAGAAAGAAAGAGAGACAGACAGACAGACAGACAGACAGACAGACAGACAGACAGAGAGAGAGAGACAGAGAGAGATGCTGACCAACTGTTTAATCCAAAGATTTTTTGACATAACGGCATTACAAATAATGTTGTGGTCTAAAGCCAGAGGTTTGCATAAAGAGAGCAGGGTGACAATTGTGCATTAAAGCAGAGAGGCCAAACATAATGACTTGTTCTACTTGCAAGCTAGCTGAATTTACAATGTACTACTTCCATTGGCAGCACCTCTGGTTGTATCAGGAGAGAGATGAGCAAGGAGAAGGGGGGGGGGAGGTGAGACCGTCTTCATTCCATACACATACATTCTAACCCTAGGAGGGTTGTACCATGTAGTGTCCGACTTGGGCCTTTGAGTCACTATATTGGTTGGGCCTCTGTTAATGTCTTATCTCAGCCACCGTCCGAAATCATGACCCTAGGGACCACGATTAGCCATTTAGAAACGTCACGAGAGTACATCAGTATAATGTATATGAAGTATGGAATAGCCAGTATATTTGTATGTAAACCATATTTGTTTACTGTTTGAACACGCGTTTACACATATTCAGGATGATTTGTTTTTCAAGTACATACATATTTTTTGTCTTTTGCTACTGTTTTAGACTTTATCAAAGACCACATGATTACAACTTTGTAAAATAATGAGACAAACTAAAGAAGATAAAACAAAATGTGTATAGATCATATCAAAACTGTTTTCACTTCAGTGCGTCAAAGTACTAACGATACGCCCCTCATCATAGTTTTACATCAATTTGCCATACGTTCATTAACATAGATACATCGTTTTTGTGAAACAGTCAAGGAATAGGGCTTACTAGTCGTCATTTATAATACAGAGCAGGTCAGCCATGCAGAAACTTGTGTTTCTATTATTGTTGATTTGTTCATGAACGCTGTGGAAACGTCTCCTCATACCAATAACGTTATGGTATGGTATGTAATATTCTGATTAGAATTATTTTTATTTTGTAACGATTTTGTTTACTTTAATTAATCCCATACATCGCAGATTTGACAGCTACAAGATAATTAAAATATTCCAGAGAATTAGACTCTCTTAATCAACTGAGTATTGTTATCCAAACTCTGCTTTAAGCCTACAAATATTTTAGGCTATTGTTGCATTACTCAAAACATCAATACTCAGCACCTTGATTAAAAATAATCCAAATTATGAATTTTCAACAAAATCCGCTCCCAGTCTCTCTATGTAATGGGTAGTCATCTATACACACTCTGCTAAACTATCATTTTTCAGTGATGACCATGTCATCGGCTCACTGATAAAATGGAATGAATGCAAATGTAGTAAATGAATCCAGTGACTCGACATTTGCATAACATAATTAATTCTAACAGCAGCCAGGCGAGTATTCTAGTGCATCCTTTTGGCAAATTTTAGCATATGTTAGCCAGGAATTTGTGAATCAGCACTGGAAACTCTCACTCAGATCAGCAGGATATATTTCCTTTGAACATGACGTTGATCACCCATTTGTCTGTGGATAGAGTTTCTATCTGCATAACACTTTAACTTGACCGATCTGATCGCTGGTCCGAGTGGAGTGAGGTTACACATGTTCCAGTTCGTGTGTGTGTGTGTGTGTGTGTGTGTGTGTGTGTGTGTGTGTGTGTGTGTGTGTGTGTGTGTGTGTGTGTGTTGCGTGTGTGTGGTGTGTATTTCTGTGTCTGTGCCTGTTTGTGTATCTATGTGTATACGTATAGATAACTGTACACATAGCTAGACACATAGAAACAAATATATACATATACACTAAGATAAACAGATACATAGATATGTGCATAAATAGATATACAAACAGGCACATAGGCAGCCACATAGGTAGATAGATAGATAGATAGATAGATAGATAGATAGATGGACAGATAGACAGATAGACAGACAGAGAGTGGGGGATGGATGGACGGAGTGAGATAGAGAATCCGAAAATATAAATGCAAATAAATAACAAATCGTCTGGCATGATGTAACGAGTACAAGTAGAGTGTTCACTTGCGAAGCTGACAGAAGCTTGTGATTACATGTACAGTACGTGTGTATTTTGTCATTAAAAATAATGTGGAGGAATTGTTATCTTATTTACATATATCCATGTCTCTTCTGTGTATTCTACATCGTCTACAGAAAGCACCGTCTGATGTAAGGGAGTAACTTGCAGCAGAAATGGTATAAACGTTAGTAGAATCAGTAGCAGCAGTTTGGCAATGATAATTACACCAGTAACAATAGCAACAACAGTGGTTCTGGTAGCCGTGTTTGGTTTCGTGGTAGTCGTAAAAGCTGCGAAAAGAGCAGCATTTGATAATACTAATAGCAGCAACAGAACAGTATTGTAGACTGTAATAATGGAAGAAGTAATAACAGCAACAGCAGCAACAGCAACAGCAACTAGATCGTCCAAAATACATGAAATGTGACTACGTAACGTTATAATTGTAAGCGCTATTTCCTTTCAGTTGTGTGTAGTGTGCACAATATCACATGCATTAGCCAAAGAGATTTTCATTGTCACTGTCTGATACATCACACCTGTTGAATTCGTGAGATATGCGACAGAATTGTTACCACCTCAGTGGGTTTGATGAATTAAGATCTGTATCGTATCATCACTAGTGTTTTCCAGTAGAAGAGAAAGAAGTCATCTGTAACGAGCAGGTATCAATCAGTCATCTCTTGTTTACAGAACGAAGCCCTGATTTAATAGCAGCAGGTGATAAATGCTTTCCTGTGTTGCGCACATCTTGCAAGGTATCGTTTCTATACAGTATTTTGTCCCTATGGTTAATTGATGAAATTTGCATGATGAAATAGTTTTTTTTGTTCTTGTAGAAGTTATACATTCTAATATTGTGTGTTCTGTTTTGTGGATGTCTATTTTCACAGACATGCAGCCATATTTAATCGTTTGTCAATCGAAATCATCTCTCTCTGAGATCATCCTGTCACTATGCTGATAGTCTTCTTGTTCCAGCTTGCAATCACTGCGCTTGTGTGTGTGTGTGTGTGTGTGTGTGTTAGGTATGTGTGTGAACCATTTATTTGTACACACGTAAGAGAAATTATCATGATTTCGAATTTACCGAACACGTTGGGATTATATATCTGGAAACAGCTGTAGAGATGTGGCTAGCTGGATTCAGCATGACTAGTTTTAATTTTTTGTGCATTCTTCTGCGTCTGTCAAAGCATATGTGACCTCCCACAACGAAATCAGTCTTAACTAGCATTTTGGGCATTTTGAGATATACATATCATTGGGAAGTGTACATTGTGCTGATTATTTTGGTACTTGAATAAAGCTTGTACTCAAAAAAATGTAGAAGTTATGAATGTTTAAATTAAGTTGTATGACGGACATTTTGAGAAAATGGCCTCTAAAGTTTTTGTGTGCTCTCCAACACATTTCCCTTAAATTTCTTTTTTTGGTGGCTTTGACCCTGTTTGTTTCTAATTTTCGCTGTCATTATCTGAAAGGTGCACCAAAGAGCTTTCCATCAGTATAATTATTACATGTGCGGGTACTGTACTGGTTACGGTTCATAATAAGAGACAAAAATAGGTACTTTTTGTAGGAAATTGCCTTCTTTCTGCTGCGATCAGTGCATTAAAATACCATTTTCATTTGATTAATAATATTTTTTCCAAGAAAAAAAAAATTGTGGGGGATAGATTATAGTCTACAAAAATCAAATTTGAGAAAAAGTCAAAACACCCCAGATAGACTCTCAGTCACTTTTTCAGCTCCTAGTGCTGTTCGACTGACTGCGAGATAAGAGACATTTCGTGGTGGGAGGTCACATATACATTTTTGTATCATTCTTCTCCGTCCTTTTTGTCATCTTGTTTTCTTCTTGAAAACAAAACAAAAAAATGTAACTGCCTTCAGATGATTTATTTGAGATCTTGTTTGAATTTCATAAAAGAACTCAACTACATTTTTTTCTAATTTGAACGATAGTGCACATTATAATTTTTATCAATAGGGTATGCATTTAAGGACGAGAGACAAAGGATTAGCAACAGAACTGAGAAATATGTGATCAGCAAATGTCCCCACATGTCTTCATATTGACAGACTGTGAGAACTCTATTATTAATTTGTTCATATTTGTTTCTTTCTTTTGTGTAATCGTATAAGTTGTATGAACAGAAGCAGTAGCAACAGACGAAATGATAGAAGCTGTAACTTTGGCAGTCACATCAGCAGCAGCGGCGGCATCAATAGCAGTAGGAATGGTAGTTCTGGTAGTACCAGTAGTAGTAGTAATGATAATAGTAGCAGTAATTTGATAATAATAATAGTAGTAGTAGCAACAGCACCAGCACCAGCACCAGCACCAACAGTAATAGTAGTAGTAGTAGTAGTAGTAGTAGTAGTAGTAGTAGTAGTAGTAAGAAGAGGAGGAAGAGGAGCAGCAGCAGCAGCAGAAGCAGCAACAACACCAACAGCAGCAGCAGAAGTAGTAGTTGTAGTAGGAGGAGGAGGAGCAGTGGCAGCAGCA
>JAPXFY010001461.1:12500-15000 GCA_030674185.1 Monoplex corrugatus | reverse complement strand
AACTTTTCGACTCACAAATTGAACCAATCTTAACGTATGGCTCAGAAATATGGGTTTTTTCGAGCAATCATAAAATGGAAAAGGTACATACATTTGCCATCAAACGCTTCCTTTCGGTACCATTGCATTCATCTAATAAAATGTTATATGGAGAAACTGGCCGTTATCCTTTGTTTTTGAAAACTCAAATGAAGTGTATTAAATACTGGTTGAAATTAACCCAGCTCCCAATGTCAAGATTGTGCAAGCAGGCATATGAGATGTTACTGAATCAATTAGACTCGGGTAAACAAAACTGGGCATATTTCGTTAAGAAAATGTTAACCACACATGGATTTGGTATTGTGTGGATGTGCCAGGGAGTTGGTTGTGAACAAGGATTTATTTCAGAATTTAGGGATAGACTAGTTGATTCGTACAAACAAAACTGGCACGCTCAAATGGAAGAATCTGAGAAATATGATTGGTTCCTTTCCTTTAAAAGTATATTTCAAACGGAAAAAATATATAAAGGCCGTAACAAATAAATGGCACAGAAGCAATCTTGCTCGTTTTAGACTAAGAGCCCTAGGGCTAAATGCAACAAGAAGATGGTTTTACTCAAATTCATCGGCACTTTCTATTTGTCCCATGTGTAATGTAGAGACAGAAGATGAAATGCATTTTTTGTTTGTTTGCAAGTCGTATGAAAGTATACGACAAAAATGCATAATCTTTGATGAGGACATTTCGAGTCAAAGGGTCATTACCAGAATACTCATGACTGAAGATGAAAACTATCAAAAATCCCTCGCGAAATTTATCGCCCTTGCTTGGGAAAGTCGGAGAAAGAAAACAACACAGTAATAAATTAATGTAAGTTTATATCCAGTGAAGATATCACGTTATACTGTTCTTATGTTTATTTGCTGGATTTAGGTCTTCCTTTTACTTATATGACTAATTACGTCGGGTGGTCAACTGTTTCTTCAACTTTTTGTTCAACTTTTTAAATTAATGTACGTTTATCTCCAGTGAAGATGTTACGTTATATTGTTTTTTTTGTTTGTTTTTTTGGATTTGGGTCTTCCTCTTATATGACTAATTATATCAGGTGGTTAACTATTTAACTTTTTGTACAACTTTTTAAATTAATGTAAGTTTATATTCAGTGAAGATATTACTTTATACTGTTCTTATGTTTATTTGGCGGATTTGGGTCTTCCTCTTACCTATATGACTAATAACGTTGGGTGGTCAACTGTTTCTTCAACTTTTTGTTCAACATTTTGTTCAACTTTTTCCGTTCAATTTTTTCTTCATCTTTAGGGAATAAATTCAAATGGATGCATTCTCAGCCATGACTATATTTATAAATCTTTGTTTCGAGAAAACGTCGCCGAAAAATTTAATGACTTTGTTTTATGCTCCTTGCCACAAGGACAAAAATGTCAATGGCAATAAACCATTTTCAGTTTCAGTTTCAGTTTCAGTTTCTCTCTCTCTCTCTCTCTCTCTCTCTTTCTTTCTCTCTCTCTCCCTCTCTCTCTCTCCCTCTCTCTCTCTCACACACACACACACACACACACAACACACACACACACACACCACACACACACACACACACACACACACACACACACACACACACTCACACACACACTCACACACACATACTAAGAAATAGAGACATGGAGAGGGACCATGCGTAATCCACCATGGGAAATCCCATACAAATCAAAGTAATCGAAAACGCATGTGTCTGATAAACCGAAACAGCAATGCTTTACACAGTAATGCAAAACGATAGTGGCTCTCTGTATTTCAGTATCCATGCATGTCCATCATGGTAATGCAATAACGTGACAAGGAATCATCACCTTCAATACTATATTTCCATACGAGATGCGTACCAAATCTCACAGGTTCTAACGTTGTGTGATATTTATCCTGAACTTTTAGAGAAAAAAAAATGTCGATGGTGATAATCTTACCTCCATGGGGAAGAGTGATTTCAAAACAGTGTCCTTTATGTAGTGACAGGGGGAGTAACCCCTGTGACCAAATGATTGATCATGGTGTGGATGCTAAAATACCCAAAGCACAACAGGAACAGCGTGGAACTATTTTAAAAATGAGATCGATATTGACAAGTTATGTCATCTCATCCCATTGAGGTAAAATAACGATGGCTTAGTAATAATGATACATATTATGTCAATGTTTTGTTGATATTGTTGGAATGAACTGTCCTTTGTTCGTCACTTCCTGTTTCTTCAATTTAATGCAGATGGTATGCACGTCCCTGTAATCTTTGTTCTGTTCTGTTTTTGTTTTGCCTTGGATAGTTCTGTCTTGTTTTGTTTTGTTTTATTTCTTTTACTGTATTATGCCTTTCACGTCGTTTGAAACTACATATAACAAGATATTACCATCCTCTGACACCAGTTCCTGGAAGATTTAGACATAAAATGTGTTTTTGATTTTTATGTGGAGTATCATTTACTGCCCTAAAGGGGTT
>JAPXFY010001461.1:0-5000 GCA_030674185.1 Monoplex corrugatus | reverse complement strand
TTTTTCTTTTTTCTTTTTTTCCTATTTTCTATGCCACCTCAGTGGCCACAGAAACTGGTAGAGTTTTGACAATGCGATGGTGTGATGACAAGGAAGATTAAAATCATAATGCTATGGAGTTCCATCTAACACTAAGAATATTTGACAGGGTTGTACTCTACGCTTCCTATCATAATATATCCTGATGTCAGTCAAGTCCAAGAGATACAGACACCTGCGGTCTTGGTCTGATGATTTAATCAACACCCTCAACGATGATTCCGTAAAGTTGATGAGACTCGACTGTGTGGCCCCAGTCATCCCAACGAGCCCATAGCACGCTAAGCTCTGAGTTAAGAGATGGTTAGAGCCGGAAAAATCCTCAATATTTTTTTTTGAGGGGACTAATGTGGATTCCAACACACAACCTTCCAGTCGGTAGTCCATAGCGCTAAACACCTTACCACGACGACTGGTCACATTTACTCTCTTTGAAACTAATTACAAGAATATTTTCAAATTATGCTCAGAATACTCCGTTCTCTGTATCTTTCAAAACACGTCAGTGAATTCTCAGATTACTATCAGCCATTCTACACTCTTGACTGTCTCTATTCCTGAACTGTGAAGTTGTCTAGTTTAATCTATTTCACATACCCACTTGCTCTGGCTGTATTTAATCCCCAAAATAGGACATCCTGAGCAGTCATATGCATTTACAGTCTAATGCATCATTTACTAACTAGTGTATCAGGGTAGTGGTTTCAATGTGTACTCTCAGTTAACACAAAAGCCGCTCACATCAAACATCATTTTTGACTTCTTCCATTATACCCACGAACACATGCAGTCATAAACCCCGCAGTTTACTGTTTGTTGTTGTTGTTGTTGTTGTTGTTTTGTTTTGCTGCTGCTGCTGCTGCTGATGATGATAATGATGTGAATGATACTGATGATGGTGAGATTTGTTATGATCATCACCTTTCAATAGTAGTAGTACTAATAGCAGCAGCAACAGCTGAAGTAATAGTAGTGGTGGTGGTGGTGATAGTAGTAGTAGTAGTAGTAGTAGTAGTAGTAGTAGTAGTAGTAGTAGTAGTAGTAGTAGTAGTAGTAGTAGTAGTAGTAGTAGTAGTAGTAGTAGTAATAGTAGAGACTTGCATGCATTTATTTTGATGCTCTGTGTATTGCACTGCATGCCTAAAACTGCTCTTCACTCAAACATTATATATGTTCTTCGATACCATCGACTCTCAATATACCCTCTGTAGCTTAGACAATCATGCGAACAAGGCACGAAGAGCCATTGCTTTGGATTCATATTTCCTGGGAGGCTTGTACTCTTGTGCTTGCTTCCACAGAATCTTCTGGCATCAAACAGGCCCAAAACATGGAAATCACTTAGATGTCCAACTGGATATAATTATGCAATTCTGCCTCTAGCTGAACTAACCACTTGCTCTTTTATTATCAACATTATTATATTTTGATTTTTGCATAATGTCGTATATAACCAAAAGGATATACCGTTTGTTTTTTTCTCTCACTTATCCTTATTTAAATACATTTTAGGTTTTTGTTAATATTTCATCTTTAGATGGTTTAGTTTTCTTTCTTGGTTGAACCATTCGATGACAAATACAATTAAAAAAGATAATGATTAAGAGTGTATTTTCGCATGGCAAACTTTCTCTGTAATTCCACTTCACAATCTTTCTATGTTCATGAGTTTCATTGGCAAATGATATTTGCTGCTTTGATAAGTACTGTTATATCCAATGTGTATATCAGTCACTCGTAATCCAAGGAGCCACACATTTCAGCCCTATGCAATAATTTAGCAAGGAGTGAATATTATCCTGGAAGAGCGATTTTTAGTTTGTTTACCAGCACTCTGCACAAAGACAATATTTTAACAATAATTTAATTTCCATGTGAGCTGAACTGGTTTCAACCATTGATTCAGCATTGTGTAAACAATGGCTGTGTCTTCATTCACATCAAACTATAAATTTAGTGACTGCATCAACATACAATTTCGGCCATTCTTTTACGTTCAAGAGAAGAGTGGCAGAATTGTTAAGATGTTCGCCTGCCAGTAACTAAACTCGAGGTTCCAGGGTTCGTTCCTCGTTGAGACTTTGACTTTTCTCCTCAGTTTGACCGGAAAATTGAACTGGATATCTAATCCTTCGGAAGGAGTCCGACCCGTGTGTCTTCTGGCCTGCGCACATTAAAGAATCCATAGAACTTGAAAATTGTAAAGAGCAGGACACTTGCGCGGCTTTCCTCGTAAAAAACATTGGAGATACAAGTTGATTTCCCAGGTCCCTACCCAAGAAGACCAATTAATCTTCTTGCCTTTTTCAAGTCTTGGTAAAAAAAAAAAGGCGTTTCACCGCGCTCTCAAATGAGGGAGCAGCCCGGGTTTCAAGTGACAAAGCTACCGTGACAAAAAAAACAACAAAAAAACAAAAACAAAAAAAACTAATTCAATGAAACAAAAAAGTATTTTCTTAAATGTGCATGTGTATTGTTTGTGCAAAGAGAAAGTCCCCTAACAAGGACAGACCTTGAACTCTTTACCACTACAACAGAAACGGAGTCGTTCGCCTAACGCCGTCCCCCTCCCTTCCCCTGACGATAACAAAGTGTTGAAAGACTGTAGAGACAGGGTACACAAAAAAAGCATTGTGTACTTCAGGTTGTCAGAGATATGTCCCCAGTGGGGTAAGATGGTACATTGAACAGAAATAACGTTGACACTTAAAAGAAATCTGATTCTCCCTAAAGATCATCATGGTGATTTCTTGGGTGTCCTGTTTTTCTTTTTGCGGGCTGGCTGGGATCTGAGCTGGTATCCCGAGCTTAGTCCCAGCTGGCAACGTTAAAACTTGGCCTGTTTTCTGCCCCGTCTGAATGTGTCCATCATTCTGTTGCTATCAGTTTAGTGTTTCATAAGTCAACACCTCCCACCCCTACCCCCTTTCTGCTCCTCGGTTCAAGGCCTTGCCATAAGGTATTGCGTAGCGTAGGCTCAAGGAATCTGCCAAGTTATTGCTGGCATGTTTGGGTCGAGCGTGTCTGGAACCGTCGGAGCGCTATGATTCTCTTTTGAGCGAATCCCAAACTTGAAACTCTCTGTCTGTGTCTATCTGTTTCTATAGCTATCTGCGTCTCTCTGTCTCTGTCTCTGTCTTTTATGTCTCTGATTCTCTTTTTGTCTGTCTTTGTCTGTCTTTGTCTGTCTGTCTGTCTGTCTGTTTGTCTGTCTGTCTGTCTGTCTGTTTGTCTGTCTGTCTGTCTGTCTGTCTGTCTCTCTCTCTCTCTCTCTCTCTCTCTCTCTCTCTCTCTCTCTCTTTCTCTTAATTTTCGTAGTAAGGCTCAAATATCGCAAAGTTTTCAGTTTTCTAAAGTCTTTAAATCCAGCAATTTATATTTACTTAATTCAAATGTCCCGTACGGAATCGCACTGACCATATATAATGCAGCATGGGACATTCAAAACGACTTGTTGCCTCTGAAACGTGGAAAATGATACTGTGGGTGCACTTTAAGAGGTGTGAATATCGTAGCCAGTATTTCGCACATCGAAATGCAAATGCTCAGTAATTTTTTTTTTTTCAAATTGCGGTCATAACCGCAGGGAAACAGATAAAAGACAACTTTTTTTTTCTTCTCGAAAACCATTTACGCTTTCTAAAAATGGTTTTCAAGAAGTAGGGTGTCGAAAGAGATAAATGTTATGTAAATGACGAAACATATCTGACGTCAGATGATGACATTGAATAAACTTCCATGTCCTGTCGTTGTCTTTGTAAATACGAGGGTGAGTCAAAAAGTAATGCTTTTTTCTTTAGTACAGGAACAATTACCGACACAGGAACATGTATCATACATTAAAATAAAATCGGTCCTCTGGGGATCACATCCCTACTTCTCAACATAGTCACCGTTTCTCTCAATAGCAATGTTCCACCTTCGAATGAGGCATGTATTCCTGCTTCGTAAAATTCTGTTGACTGTGCTTGGAGCCACGACTTCACTGCAGTTTTCACTTCCTCGTCACTGGCATAATGTTTGCCTCTCAAACCCTCTTTCATGGGGCCGAAGAGATGATAGTCTGAAGGCGCTAAGCCTGGTGAGCATGGATGATGCGGTAAAGTTGTCCACCCGAATGAGGAAATTGTCTCCCTTGTCCTGATGCTTGTGTGTGGTCGAACATTGTCGTGCAGATG
Organism: Monoplex corrugatus; assembly: GCA_030674185.1. Lineage (NCBI taxonomy): Eukaryota > Metazoa > Mollusca > Gastropoda > Littorinimorpha > Ranellidae > Monoplex > Monoplex corrugatus. The sequence goes on along the minus strand of JAPXFY010001461.1, from coordinate 783 downwards.
GAAGACAATATCGATTTGCAAGTTGGGTCTCATTTGTCGGATTCTTGCTTTGAGACTCATCAGAGTCTTAATGTATGCTTCAGAGTATTTATTTATCTTTTTTCAGTCGAGCGACGATTCTTATTCGTCGTCGGCCTCTTTACATCTCAGCAGATGATAGTCTGCACCAGGAAGCGTTGTGGTCATGACGTGCACTTTCTGCTGTGGCTGTGCAGGCCGATTCTTGAGTGGCAATCTCTGTCACATCTGCCACATAGAAATTGAGTCGCTGTTTTCTGGTTTCTGGAACGTTGCTTGCAAAGAGCCCTTTTCTCACCTGCGCTTTCGGCTCTCCTCCTCTCTGCATTCACAACGGCTGTCCTCCACGCTGCTCTGTCTTCCGCCAGAGTCTCCCAAGAGCCTGGGTCGATCCCTGAGCTTCTAAGGTCCCTTTTGCATGCGTCTACAAAGCGTAGCTGTGGGCGTCCTGGAGTTCGCTTCCGGTTTGCCAGTTCGCCGTAGAGAACGTCTTTTGGTATGCGTCCATCCTTCATTCGACGCACATGGCCAAGCCAGCGTAATCGGCGTTGACTTAGAAGGGCAAAGATGGTCTGTAGGCCCGCACGACAGAGGACCTCTGTGTTGGTCACCTTGTCTTGCCATTGGATGCCGAGGATGCGTCGCAAGCAGCAGAGATGGAAAATGTTGAGCCTCTTTTCTTGGCTGGCGTATGTGGTCCAGGCTTCACTTGAGTAGAGAAGTGTGCTCAACACACATGCTCTGTACATCTGCATTTTGGTGTTC
>JAPXFY010001460.1:27500-36099 GCA_030674185.1 Monoplex corrugatus | reverse complement strand
ACACACACGCACGCACACACACACGCACATAAACTGCGCAGGAAAATCTTACTAAAATTTGATTTATCAAAGTCACGCAACACGTAGGTTTAATAAAGAAAAGAAGAGATCCAAACTTGGACAAAGAGTGAAAACAATTGATAAAAAGGAAATGCCCTAAAACTGGACTAAAAGTAAGTAAAAAATAAGTGTCTCAAAACTGGACGAAACGGTGAGTCATATTTAGATGCAAAGTAATGAATGCAAGAAACAGAGGAACTCAAATCTGGCCACAAACAGCTATTCAAAAAAAAAAAAAAAAAAAAAATGAAGACTGAAAAAGACTCATGACGGAATGAAGCAATGTATATCAGAGGTGAACAAAAACATAGCTCAGAACTGAAGAACGTGACTCAAAGTTGAAGTAAAAGTGACTCAGAACTGAACAAAAAAAAGTGATCCAAAACTAAAGGACAAAACGGTTCAAAACTGATCACAACTATGACTTAAAAATGGTATTTGTCTGTCTGTAACGGAACTCAGTGCTTTATCTCATCTGATTAGCTCTGATATGGCTGTGCGTAGTCGGCTGGGCTTTAAACAACAATAATAATATCAATATTTGATGTGTTTGCACGTTCATGGGGTAGCAAAATATACGACAGTCTATGTGTACCAAGATGTTCACACTTAATATTGATTACAACGTTGAATACTAAACAAACACACACACACACACACACACACACACACACACACACACACACACACACACACACACACACACACACACACACTTACACACACACACACACACACACACACACACACACACACACACACACACACACACACACACACACACACTCACACACACACTTTTTTCACAAATCGAATTGTATTGCGCTGGTTTCTTTCCTGAGTGTTCATCGTTAGTGTTTTGAAATTTAAACGTTGTGACCATTTGTCTGATGTTTGTGTATGTTATTTAAGTAACTGAGACATACAGAGAGAGAGAGAGAGAGTGAGACAGACAGACAGAAACTGAGAAACAGAGAGAGCTTATTTGAACAGTCCCATCACATGTGTGAAAAAATCACTCGCACAAAACCAAACAAGTGAGCAAACAACTACAATCATGCCACATCAAATGTGGAAAGAAGAGAAAACTGACGAAATGTGATTAAAAAAAGAGAATTTCAAAACAATATCACTCATCAAACAAGCCAGAAGAAACACAACCAGAGACTAGGATTCAAAGATTTTAATGTACAACTGACTTAATGACACAATACAATGTGTATGTAGGGCGGCGAGTAAGCGATGTATCATAACGCATCAATCCAAACTGAAATCTACAGAAAGGAACACTGACTATACATCAATTCAGATGATAAGAATACAACTGAAACAAATAAAATAGCACGCCAACAACGACACTGGTATCATTGATAAAAAAAATAATGTACAATCTTCTAACACAACAACATGCATACAGTGACAATTGTACCATTTATTAGGAAACGATGTAGTGAAGCATCGGTGGTCTAGTGGTAGAATACTCGCCTGTCACTCGGGTGACCGGGGTTCGATTCCCGCTCGATGCACTTTTTTAGGCCAGCCCATGGCTTTATGTGCAGGCTTAAGGTTTGTGCCACGGTCACCATACACGTGGCACCTGTGACGTTAGTGCAAGACAAGACAAATACACTAGCATGCATGTATTAATAATAACAGCAGTAATAAAAAGTCTACACATACAGCACAAGTACATTACGCGTAAATCAGATGTAATGAATTGATTTGAATGATATAAAAAGAAGACGATGCAACAGAGTATGATCACACCACTAATCGGAAGAATGCAACAATCAACCACACCCAGCATTTATACCAGTGAAATCAAGAACAGAGAGAGAAAGGCAGATGTAGAGAGAGAGAGAGAGAGAGAGAGAGAGAGAGAGAGAGAGAGAGAGAGAAAGAGAGACAGAGACATACAGAGAGAGACAGACACACACACACACACACACACACACACACACACACACACACACACACACACACACACACACACGTACACAGATTGAATGGGTGAGAGAGAGAGAAACAGCTTTTTGGATTTTGTGATGTGTGTGTGTAAGTGTGTGTGGTGTGTGTGTGTGTATATGTATGTTTGAGCGCGCGCACGAGTGCGTTTTACCTTAATACAAAAGTCATTAAGGTATCATTGATGACTTGTTAGCAAGCCTTAGCCATTCACTTGAACACACACTGTTTACAGAAGACAAAATCACCCAGAATTCTAAGCCAAACGAGCCCATGGTGTTAAGAAGTCACGTAACCCTCGGAATTAAGCCCAGCCCAGCCCGGCTAATTTTGCGTGTTCCGTTTTTTTCAAGAACGTCTGCAACTCTGGTTCTGGTTCTGTATTTTGTCACACATAGTTCCTGAAAGTTTGATACATGTCACTGGTTAACCGATAAGATGCTTGATATGTCGTGCGTTTATGTCCTAGATAATTTTGATGATGATGATGAGATGATTGTGACATTAATAACTGTTGAGGGTTTTTTTGTTGTCTCAAATCACTATAAGCAATCCGTTTCTTAAAATTCTACTTGGACTCTTAAAATAAAGTATCGAGCTTTGATTCCCTTGATCACGATGAAGCGTGCAACTTGAAAACATTTTATGTTTCAAGATTAGTAGTATTAAGTCACAGTGGGCGTATCCTGAAGCCAGTCCTTCCTATGTTTGTATTTACAACATAAACATGCCATACATGAAAGGGAAATGCACTGATTAAAAGTTAAAAAGATAACAAAAATGATTATGAAAACATTACAAAGAAATAAAAAACACAAGCAACAGCACAAAGAACGAAACAAAATAAACAGACAAAAAATCACACACACACACACACACACACACACACACCCCACACACAACACACACACACACACACACAACACACACACACACACACAAACACACACACACAAAATACAGGGGAAGAGGTAAATATGATGAAACTGTGGGTAGCATATTCACTTGACACAAATATTTTCATATAAATATCGTTGTAAAAAGACAAGCGTGTCTCTGAACAGAAACTTCTCAGAAAATGTGAAAACGATGATTCATGGAGATTTTAGTTTTGGAGAATTGTCAGAAAGGAAAAGAGAAATCAGAAGGAAAAAAAGGGAGGTGAGGGAGAGACAGACAAACGGCAACAGACAGACAAGCAGAAAGGAAGCGTATTTAGCATTTCAATACAGAGGTGATCGTTCAGGATTGGCATTAATGGTGCCTGTATGTAGTAAAAAATCTTTCAAAGGCAAAAAGTGTGTAGGAAAATGATTTTAACTGGAATGACTGCTTATGTTACACCTCTGCGAGGGTTCATTTTTGTGTCTGCTACTACAACATGAACTTACCAATGGATTTTCTTCAAACTTGGCCATGATAAAGTTTAATAGTTGTACTTTTGTGTGATATGTTGCCTTAAGGGAAAAAGGTCTTATATGAGGCACAAAAAATAATTCATTAAAAACATAAATGAAATTCCACCTGCCAAACGGTAGCGGAACGATGGAAAAAATATTTTTACACACAACCAACAGAGCCATTTAATAGTTTACAGATCTTCAGACAAGTCTTAAATCAAGTTTGCAAACCTAAAACAATGTTTGTAAGCTCGTTGTTTTTCATTTTATTATGATTTGACTACTGTGCTGCTAAATTTAAAAAATAGTCCACTACCAGGTAATTGAAAAGCAAGTTTCAGAAATACATATTTTGGGGTTTACAAACTAGCCCTTTGTTTAACTAAATTACACACAAACCTTGAAGTCACTATCTTGAAAAACAAAAAAGTTATGCTTTCCACAGAAATCAGAACACACATTTTTTGGACAAAAAAACAAGCGTAAAAATCTGCGCTGACAGAACAAGACAATCAGTACATGACAAAATGTACTCACAGTGGCTGGCCCCAGTTTGTCTAATACCACCCTGACATGTAAGGTAATCCTTCTAATGTAGCCAATTCTTCTTTTCTGCCAAGTCTTCTCAGTCTTTCAGCTTTTCTGTACTCCTTGGAGGACATCCGTGCCTGGCGCTGAGCAAACATAACGTGCAAAGTGTCCTTGTATGTGAGAAATTCTGCAGTAAAGCTTCCAGCAGAAATCTCCAAGGCCTCCAGTATGTCTTTGATTGTGCTTGCTCCATCATTGTAAATACACACAGCAATGGCCACAGCTGTCCTGACCACTGTGAGACCATGAAATCTGATTTGGGGGCAATATTACCATATAAAATTGTTCACACTTTCATTAATATCATGAGTGTAACCATCCAGGCACCTGGGCAGCAATTCTGTACTGGCCAAGTCCATGAATATGGGTTTGATGGCATCCATCACACAAATTAGCAGGTTACCTGTGTGCTTGTACTGGTGGAGTTCATTGGCTTGCTTTGCTTTGAGGTATGGACGCCAGCTGTCACAGAAGTTATGAACTGGATTGGCGTCAGAAGAGCACTTATGAAAATACACTGCCCACACAGCTTCTCTCATCTTCACAAGATTTCCTTTATTTTCCCTAATTGCATTGCCATAGTATTGTTGCAATTTTCCAATTTGTTCATTAGTCAGCTTCCTTTTCCCCCCAGTTATCTTGCCATCTGCTAAGGTTCTCCCCTTCATACTGTTCTTCAAGCAAATTGCGCAGGCGGGTGCCCATGCGCTTTTGCACATGGCCGACATACTCAAATTTTACTATGTTGGTGTCCCCATATCATCAAAACAGGAAGTCGGTGGTAAGTGTAGAGAACACAAGTTACTTCCCTTGAACCGGGAGAAGTTATTATTATGCTTGTAATATTGGGTTGTTATTGTCGGACCGAAAAACGAAAGTTGGAGAAAAAAATGGCGTCTCTGGCATTCAGACCCACCTCGTATAATTGTGAAATATAAAAAAATATTGCTGCTTATATAAAAAAAAGATTGATTGTGTGTGTAAACATAGACATTTTTCTACCTAAGACACTTAAAAACAAGCTATTACAAAAAAACCTGAATTTGTTTCAAAAACATCAGGTGTAGCTGAGCCCTATCAGGGAAAATTATTTTTATGTCGCTTTCATTTTAATTAAGCTGGCTACTGATGCACATACTGTGATGATGGTGGATACTGAATTCTAGAGATATTTCAAGAGAAGGAGATGCTTAGTTTGAATATGTCAAATCTTGATCTTGTAAGATTACGATTATTTCTTGCAATGTGTAGTCTCTCTCTCTCTCTCTCTCTCTCTCTCTCTCTCTCTCTCTCTCTCTCTCTCTCTCTCTCTCTCTGCCTCTCTCTTTCTCTCTCTCTCTGTTTCTCTCTCTCTTTCTCGCTCTCTCTTTTTCTCTCCCTCTATGTGTTTCTCTCTCTCTCTTTCTCTCTCTCTTTCTGTCTTTCTCTCTCTCTCTCTCTCTCTCTCTCTCTCTCTCTCTTATATATATATATATATATATATATATATATATATGTTTGGGCTGGGACAGCGTTTTGCACGCTTTGTATCTGATGAATAACTCTTTATGAATTCTAGATTTGGTGAATAATTCTCTTTTTTACAGTCTATATATATATGTGTGTGTGTTTTAGGATGCATGGAAAAATGGGGGGGGGGGGGGACTGGGGTATGTGCGCACGTGCATGTGGGTAAACATGAACAGTAGCGAATGTTTGGGCTGGGACAGCGTTTTGCACGCTTTGTATCTGATGAATAACTCTTTATGAATTCTAGATTTGGTGAATAATTCTCTTTTTTACAGTCTATATATATATATAACAGAAGACAACAGAAGATCACTGAAGAAGACGAAAAACTCCAGCCCTGAAGAAGCCGCACAGTATCGTAAAACCAACAACCTTGTAAAGAAGAAAATGATTGAAGCCAAAGAACAATGGATCAACAACCAGTGTGAGAACATCGAGAAAGGCATGAAAAAAGGAAACAGCAAACATGCCTTCACCACACTGAAAAACCTTACCAAGACGCAGCAAAACAGATCGTCAGTCATCGAGGATACCTCAGGCGAGCTGCTGACAGAAAGCTCCGCTGTTCTGAACAGATGGACGCAGTACTGCCAAGAACTATACAACTTCCCAATACAGCCAGATGACAGTTTGTTTCAGGGGGACTCAGCACCATTGAGGGAATCCTCACCGCTACCAGTGATGAGAGAAGAAGTGGAAGAAGCCATCCGCAGCCTACCAGCAGGGAAATCACCTGGAGCAGACAATATCCCAGCAGAGCTGCTCAAACATGGAGGGAATGATTTGGTCACTCGTGTAACATCGATTTGTCAGAAGATCTGGGAGACAAAACAGTGGCCCACAGAATGGACTCAATCACTCATCATCCCCCTGCCCAAAAAGGGAAATATGCGCCAATGCCAGAACTACAGAACAATAAGTCTCATTAGCCACACCAGCAAGATCATGCTCAGAGTCATATTGAATCGACTGAAGAAAGAAGCGGAAGAACACCTTGCGGAAGAACAAGCTGGATTTAGGGCGGGCAGAAGCACAGTAGAACAGATCTTCACCTGCCGGATAATGATGGAGAAACATCTGCAGCATCAGAGAGACCTGTTCCACAACTTCATAGACTTTAAAAAAGCATTCGACAGGGTGTGGCATAAGGGTTTGTGGCAGGTGCTAAGAAAGTTTGGCATAGAGGAAGGTCTCGTCCAAACCATCCAGGCGCTGTATAACACTGCCAGCAGCGCAGTTCTCCTCAACAACCAGATAGGGGACTACTTCAAGACCACAGTTGGAGTCCGTCAAGGCTGCCTACTCTCTCCCGTGCTGTTCAATCTCTTCCTGGAGAACATCATGCGTGAAGCCCTCCATGACTTCCACTCCACTGTCTCCATCGGAGGAAGAACCATCAACAACCTGAGGTTCGCAGATGACATCGACCTGATGGGAGGCAGCAACGAAGAACTACAAGACCTGACCATGAGACTGGAAGAAAGTGCAGGTGCACACGGAATGGAAGTGAGCACAGAAAAAAGCAAAGTCCTGGTCAACAGCACAACCAACACCCATGCTGAAATCTACATGAACGGGCAACAGCTTGAAGAAGTGGACGCTTTCAAATACCTTGGCGCCACTCTCACCAAAGACGGTCGCTCTACAACAGAAATCAAGACCAGACTAGCGATCGCAACAGCAGCAATGGTAAAGCTAAACAAGATCTGGAAGAGCAGAGAGATCGGCTTTCCATCGAAGATGAAGCTGTACAAGTCCCTGGTGCTCCCCATCCTGCTGTATGGATGCGAGAGCTGGACCATGACAGCAGAGACCACCAAGAGAATCCAGACGTTTGAAACTAAATGCTTCAGGCGCTTGCTCAGGATCTCTTGGCAAGATCGGAAGACAAACGACTTTGTGTGGAGCCAAATAACAACACTCGCAGGCCCACAAGAACCCCTCCTGGCAACAGTCAAGAACAGGAAGCTGTCGTGGTTCGGGCATGTCACACGCCACAACTCACTGCCCAAAACGGTCCTCCAGGGTACACTGGGAGGCGGCAGACGAAGGGGACGACAAGCCAAATGCTGGATGGACAACATCAAAGAATGGACCAGGTTGGATGGCCCCACGCTGGTGCGACAGGCGGAGGACAGGACCGGTTGGCGACGGCTGGCTTCAAGAGTGTCTCTCATCTCTCCTCTACGCCCATCACGGGCAGGAGAATGATGATGATGATGATGATATATATTATATATGTACAGAAACGGTTTGTGTTTTAGGATGCATGGAAAAATGGGGGGGGGGGGGGACTGGGGTATGTGCGCACGTGCATGTGGGTAAACATGAACAGTAGCGAATGTTTGGGCTGGGACAGCGTTTTGCACGCTTTGTATCTGATGAATAACTCTTTATGAATTCTAGATTTGGTGAATAATTCTCTTTTTTACAGTCTATGTGTTTTAGCACAACGTAGTCAGAGAATAAAGTCCCCTTGAGGAAGACGGTTATACCGCCGAAAATTTGGGAAAATTTTACGTCGGCTTGTCTTTTTCTTCACACGCTGCTTCATCTATATATATATATATATATATATATATATAATATATATATATATATATATATGTATATATTTATATATATATATATATATATATATATATATGTATATATATATATATATATATATATATATATAATATACATATATATGTGTGTGTGTGTGTGTGTGTGTGTGTATTGATTGATGTGATGCGTTTAGTGTGTTAGCTAGTGACTGCGTGCTTGTCCCCTCTCACTTTCAGCCTGCACCATTGGCTAGCACTGCACCAACATCCGCAAGTACTCAAGAAGACATCGACAACTTCTACGAAGCATTAGAGATGGCCAAGGCCCAATCTAAACCACAAGAAGTTAAAGTAATAATGGGAGATTTTAACGCTAAAGTGGGGCAGGATAGGGTGGAGGATATAGTTGGACCTCATGGCCTTGGTACACAAAATGAAAGGGGAGGTAAACTTGTAGAATGGGCACAGATCAATGAGTTTATAGTAGGAAACACCTGGTGTGAGCAGTAATAGAAGAAAATAGAC
>JAPXFY010001460.1:20000-22500 GCA_030674185.1 Monoplex corrugatus | reverse complement strand
CTTACTACTGTCAAATGAAACATTTCATCTTACTACTGTCAAATGAAAAATTTAAACTTACTACTGTCAAGTCAACAGTTTAACCCTTTGACTACCGCACCTGTCCACCAACAAACTGCATTGTCAACGATGCTCACAAAGCAAAAAGTTAACCCTTTGACACCTTCACCCTATCCACCAGCCTCCTGCTGGAGTCGAAGGGGTTAAGATTTTGCAGCTGGTGGATACGGCGCGGGAATCAAAGGGTTAATCTCACTGTCAAATCAACATACCCAGTTGCCCAGGCTTGGTATTTGAAGCAGGCCGCGGACACGAGCAAGCCCACAAGTGGAATGGCGGCCACTGCGCCACACACGCTACCAACCACGACGACTGTGTCGGGACTGCTCTCCCCTGTCTTGCTACCTTCTTCTTCCGTCATGGTAGTGGTGAGTTTCTGTGTGGCGCTGTTGTCTGTGGTCGTTGCCGTAGTCGTGGACTCTGTTGTGCTATCTGTGGGTGTAGTTCCGTTCGCTGTGGCAAGAACCAGACATTAAGTTGTTTTCTTTGTATGTTTACGTAATTTTTTTTTCTAAATCATAAACAGCACTTTCTCTCACTGGATTGGTCTTCTATTCCATTGATGACCCACACCAAGCACTGAAGATAGGTTTGCCTAAGTAGAAACTACAGTCTGCCATTCAGGAGCATGCACTATTGGGTGATTTAACACATTTAGTCGACCACTATTCTTGCGTAATCATTGTCTCATTTTTTTATGTCAGTGTGAAAAAGATAAACGTATGTTACTAATCTTGTATGTGTGTACTGATTAGTCCTGACTGGGGATACCACTTTCGATAACATTCAGTACATAACATTTAAAAACAATGTACACATTTTCAACTATAAATTTATGTTTTAAGTTGTATAAAATGTACTGTCAGTCTGGTTTTATTTAATACAGACTATTTAATGAACCAAACCGTCTTTTCAATATTTCATCTGATTTTGTACTCTTTTTTTCATTTCCATAACAAAGCTAAATCTATATTTTATGATGACTGTGATGACCTTACGTGTTAGTGAATTTACTGAAAGCATACGTGCAAATACGTGTTGTGGATAGTGCAATACTGACACATGCTCCTGGTATTATTTTGTAGTCATACACCTCATCCAAAATTTAGTACTAACTCACCCTGACACTGTTCGATGTTGTGGGCTCCATAGACGCCACCATGTAGGCCTCCAGGACAAAATTTACAGTTGGTGGAGTCTTCCTCATCCTGGTATTGACCTGGTGGACACAGCTCACACACATCCTCCACGTCCCTCGTGCCCACTGGACACTTCACTGCAAACAATGGTCATTTTGTTGACAGGAAATGCAACACTAAAACTTAAGGGCCTACACATCCTTCTACCTCCATGATTCCCCACTGGACACTCCGTTGCAAACAATGGGTAATTTGTCGACAAGAAATTTAATACTAAAACTTTATGGCTTACACATCCTTCTACATTCATGGTACCCACTGCAAACAATGGGCATTTTGTTGACAGGAAATGCAACACTAAATCTTTATGGCTTGCACATCCTTCTACCTCCATGATTCCCCACTGGACACTCCACTAAAAATAATACACATCTTTTCACAGGTACAGCAAATTCAACGCTCAACGTTTGTGACTTACACATCCTGCTACCTCCATGTTCCCACTAGACACTCCATTGCAAACAATGCACATTTGGTTTGCAGAAAATTCAATGCTGAGCGCTCATGGCTTACGCATTCCGCTACCTTCATGATTACCACTAGACACTCCATTGCAAACAATGCAATTTGGTTTGCAGAAAATTCAATGCTGAACGCTCATGGCTTACGCATTCCGCTACCTTCATGATTCCCTCTAGACACTCCACTGCAAACAATGCACATTTTTGTTTTCTAGCAAATTCAACGCTAAAACCTTATGGCTTATACATGGCGTAAATCGTCAGAGTCATAGAGACGCAGTATTGATGAATACTGTTCCAACTCTCTACACGTTTGACATTGTTGGTGAAGTTGCCTGGTCTATAGCAAGGTTTCCTTAGACCCATATCATTTGTACCATTCCTTTCCGGATGTTTTTGAAGCTCATTAGACCTTTTTGACTGATGATACTATGTCTTCTTTGCTGTGGAAAGCAGATGTTCACAGTACCTCATATGTTGGAGGATTTCACTTTGTACGTTAGGTGACAGGAAAAGAGGTTGAAGTGGATAGTCCGGCGAACTGTCTGAATTTGAATGAAACAGCAACTAGAAATGGAACGAAAATGAATGGAAAGGAAAAGAAGCTGATGAAAAACTGTGGTACGCCAATCAGGACAAAAATCATGGTCAGTAGTCAAAACCCAGAGACAGTCAGTTTGAAGATTTCGGTGTGACCATCAGTTAGGAGATATCAAGTCTTTGCAATGACTTATCAAACAATCGTAGCACTGGCAAAACTGAAACCAATTTAGACCGATT